>JAECUM010026939.1:0-16861 GCA_016617855.1 Megalonaias nervosa | reverse complement strand
ATATCTCACGTACCATTTGTGTTTATTTCAAATACAACGTATGAAATCCGCCGTGTAAATTCAATTGCTTGGTAGTCAAGGCATACAACACACGCAAGACACGGCATCCGTTGTAGAAAGCGTGTGCAGACAATGCGATGCTTGCCCCAATTCCCTAACATCTGTGATAATATTCTTTCTCCATACATAATTTAATTTCATGTAATCAAGCATCATCCTGTAGGATTCAGGGATAGCGCTTTCCACTCTGTAAGAAGTGCGATGTAAATGCTTGAACTTCTCTTTTTACGACTCTAGGTCTTAAAATATGTAACAGAAAGAAAGCGAAACCAACAATTTAAGTAATATCATCAAGCTATTTATTTCCCTACAATACAAAATGAAAATTCAAAAGACATTAAAACATTGTGAATTAAATTAGAAATAATCCTAAATGTCCAATCACTAGTAGAAAATATAGAATGTTCCGAATGAATTTCAATAGTCTTGAATGCTCTGATACAGCGCAATGATACAATCCAGAATGTCTTTTAATGAGTTCAGAAAAATCCAAGGTAATGTATTAATCTAAAAGTCAAAGAGCGCATTAGTAATTCAGTGAATAGTTTACATTAATAATTTCTCTCGAATTAAATCTAGTTTGAGCAATACTCTGATCACAAATGGATTCGTACAGTCTGATCTAAAACGGGAATGAGTTATTTGTTTATCAAATCCCTATTTATATACATTTTCACTTGACTTATATCAAAATATTAAGCAATTCAACGGAACAACCTTGTCCTATAGACTGGCCTTGAACCCAAATGCTACGTAAACATATTCAATATACAATATACAGTCATGGACAAAAGTTAAGCACATAATATAGATCAATTAATTTAGACACTGTATTACTATCTACTTGCCGTGACTTTAGCTAGAGGACTCTTGAGTGACTGTGTACATAGATGAGAGTAAATTACTGGATCGCCAAGCCAGTGCATCTGCTGTGCACCAATGCCTATATCCACGACAAAAGTTACATCCTTACGTGTGAATGTGAGCTTAATTTACATAGTGTGGGGATTTGTCCATGAAGGCGAGGTGATGGATGCCAGAACCCGTGGAATCCGGCTGGAATCTTAGTAGAGGCGGAATTTAAAACGATATTACATAAATGATAACATTCTATCTATCTCTATACAAAATTTCACTTCATATTAGAACACTTTCCACCCTGTCTCTCTGTCTGTCTCTCTGATTTTACCATAACTAGTACTTAGTGAAACTACTGAATTCAAGTATTTTATGACGTGCATGGCACTCAGCATTAAGAGATTAGTGTTAGAACTGGTCGGTCTGGTGTCAGGATTACGTGGCTGGGTGGGACATGATGCTACATGTAAGTTATGTTACAATTACACACACACACACACACACACACACACACACACACAAATTACATTGGTATTTTGTGAAAAATCAAAAGCAATTCTATATAGCAGAATGTGCAACCTTATGTTATTAAACACCCCATCCCCACCACACCAAAGTCACCATTGTTATTATTACGATTCGTTTCAAGCTATTGCATGTTTTGTTAGTACGCCTTCCCCACCACACCAAATCCTCAAGTCTATCAAGACAAGTCTTACCAGGCTATGACATGACTTTTAGCACGCCTTCTCCACTACACCAAATCCTCATGTCTATTAAGATGAGTCGTATCAGGCTATGACATGGTTTTTAGTAAGCTACCCTACCACTCACAAACCATGCTGCCTAATAACAAGATTAATATCAAGACAGGGCATGCAATAAAAGCAAATAATTCTGCAATAAATAATGATGTGTTGTAATTTTCTATTTTATTATGTAATAATGTTGTCAAAACGTCCCTGCTTAAATGCAGCTGGAGAAATGGACTGTATAGGGTCCGGGAAATTTTTATGTCAACCGAAATCACTTAACTGAGGTCTGAAATGTCTTTGGACAGTTTCAGGCTGTCTGTAGACCGACGTCTGGATATGAGAATTTTAATTTAGTACAATGAGTTTCCTGTTATTGCTACAAATACATGTGTTATGTGTGCCAACACAATAGTATGATTTACTCTATATCACTTTATATCATAAAATACTTTATCACAAAGTATGTACACTTTACATAAAATGTGTGCAGTTTAATATTTTTGATATTACAACACGTTAACATATCACTGTATGATTCTGATTGGTCCAAATAAGCCCTTGAAATTATTGCGCAACATTCAGTTTACTTATTGGCTGCGATCGTAGGGAAATTTTAGAACATTTTGTTTTTACTAATACTATGAACATTTTGGCGGCCATTTTCGAATCGACTGCCCACAAGAAATTGGGATAAAAAGGTCACGTCTTTCTGAATATGGCGAATTTACCCTTACAGAAACTCGTTACGGCCTGCACAACATATCATGCTATGAAAAATGGCGTAAAACCCCAAGACAAGAACAATAACAACCAGTAAACCTAAGTGTTCAGTTGATAGTGGGTGTCGGGGTAGGGGTGAGTTGAATATCTGTGACATGGAGTCCACAAGCTTGGTTTAAATATTAACATTTAGAAGTAAATAAACTCAGCTCTGTTCACAGAAAAATGTGGATATAACTCTCCTGGCTGACAGAACTTCATCCAAGCACAACATATTTACGCGGTATGTGATGCAATTCCAACTCAAAATTTGTTTGTCTTCGGTAGTTTACTGTTCCAATCAATGCCAATATCCGGTCACAAATACATTACAGTAAATATGGGAATTTCTGCATCCAGTAATTCTCCTTTCACATGAATATCCCATCTATGTAATGTGTAGTTGTGAAAGTGACACTTTAGGATAAACATGCATCTTCTAATGTACTCAACCGATACAGTATCAAACAATGTGACATCACACGCATTGGTCATTCTGAGTTGAAAAACGATTTTGTCTGTGTACAATGTTCTGTTTATTCAGAAGGACACGTATTCCTTGATTTATAATTTGTGAAAAAGCAAAATCAACGTTTAAACGTCAATACTAGTTCAACTTCGTTTAAAACTATTAAAACAAATGAAAGGTGCATCGTCTCATTCAGAATTAACATTATTCGTTCTTCTTTCTCTCGAAATAATTTCCACTGAAATAAAATCTGTATGATAAAAAGAATCTCAAATGTTTAATGATTTAGTATTAAATTTGTGAAACACGTTTTCTGAAGATCATTGATAAATGTCCTTGGCTCGCAAAATCCGGACATTATTCAACAAGTTCCACAAATTCAATTTTAAATTTTAACCCATTTGAAATCCTTTATGAATTTAACATTTCTCATGTTCTCTTCATCTTCACACATATAACATTATGTCTTCCAAATGACGAAAACCGCCTTTATTTTTTAAAAACACAGGAAACATTAAAATATTCATATATTTTGATAATTTGAGTATCAGGAGCCTCGTTCATGCTGTGTAATACAACTGTATTCATATGACTGTGTTATTTATATTAATAGACCCATATAGTTTTTATGAGATGACAAAGGTAAAGGAGTAATACCCAAGGAATACGGGTGTATACTAAAATTAGCTCAAGAAACTTTTATGCGGTTTATTGAATACAATCAGAATAGTTTAGGACATTGATAAATAAAATTTTCCTCTTCTTCATTTCTGATTCAAATTTCGAAACTCGGAAAGGCTAACGAAAGACATTTGAAATATAGATAGATGTAAGGTTCTTAATTATAATTTTGAACCTAATGTCTCTTTTACCTTTTATTCAAAAGTTGGAAAATCGGCAGGAGTAGTTATCGATACATATGACACCTTTGTATTTTTGAATAAAAATGAAAAACATAAAGGACGAAAGGCATTTGGGACTGGCAGGGTATTGTCATCTGCATGATGCTAATTTAAGTGCTATTGCTAGCCCATTGTGACGTTTCTGACAGGTTTAGGGGCAGAGATATTGCAAAAGAACGATGGAAACCTTTTTCCGGTTCCATACAGTAGTAGGAAATGCTCGACTGCAGAACTCAGTTATTCGGTCTCTGAGAAAAAATGCTTGGCAATTATATTTTGGAGATCTAAATTTCAACGCTACTTGTATGGACGAAATTTATTTTGGAAACTGACCACCAACCACTAGCCTATTTAGCTCAACCTAAGTTGACAAATGGACGATTAATGAGATGGTCATTATTTCTTCAGCAGTACCAGGTCCAAGTGCGGTATATTTAGGGTAGCGAAAATGTTGGGGTTGAATGTTTGAGTAGACCAGGGGAGTGTGAGGTGAAGGGTTCACCTGAGGACGTTTATGTGGTAACTTGGGATACAGTTTCAAAATTCAGAGATAGCAAAATCCCGAATTTTCCTCTTCAAATAGGGGATCTATAACAGAGTAAATTTTGAAGAAAATGTTATTGCAACACACACACACACACACACACACACACGAGTCAGTCTTGTCGTGGTCAGCGTTACACGTAACGATCCACTTTGACGTATGGGCTAGACCTGCGATAAATCGCTAGCTGCGATGGATGTGATGCTAATGTTTGGAGGCATGATTGAATTTTAATTAGGATCTATTATGATAACGGTCCGACAGATATGTGAACTTGGGGTTAAATAGGGGAAATATGTCAAAGTAGAGAAAACCCAGAGACAATTTGTGTCATTTGAAATAAGTGTCAAAAATGAGTTTTTCCAGATTAGTTATTAATATAGGCGAAATAGAGATAATTATTCTAACTTTAATGGGCATGCTAAATGTTTGCGGTTAGATAAAGTTAATCCTGATTGCTAAGCTAAACGAGAAAAAATTTCAAGGTTTTAAGTTACCTCCCTCGCGAAATTAGTCAGTCTAAATATCTGTGGGAAGCCAAGAAGTTGACTCCGAAATCAGTAAAAAGTAACATAGCATAGCGACACCGCCTTCAGATAAACAATTGTTTCCATAGTCTTGTTTTAGGAATCCATATTTATTTGCTATATTTTGAGATAATGTTCATTAATTTTGCTAACACTTTCACGTCTTATTTTGATTTAGGTAGCAAAAGGCACCAATATTAAATGTTCCCCGATATTAGAGGAAAAGCTTCCATCTGTACAAAACTGTCTGAGATGAATTATATTTGCTCATGAGATATTATCAGACAATATTTTACTTTCATCTATAGAAAAAATAACTTCAGCAAATAAAGCTCTTACAACCCTTCTTACAGATCAGATCGAAAATTCCCATGGGGTAAATATCCTTGATATCGGTATCTCTGTTTCATTTCTCTGATACTATATTCACATTCCATCCAGAAGTATTGTATTAATAGAGATCAACATAAATTTTTCAATAAACACATCGCCCCTTATAAATATATTAAAAAATCATTGAGTATTTAAATCCATTTTGACGGTATCGGACGAATATAATCCATGAAGAAATATATAATTATTATCATACCATTATATTTACCCTGATGTATTCTCCTCAAAAAGGTTTTCTTTCCATTTGAGATTCGTGAAGTTAAGAAAAAGAGCCTGGTACAACGTCTCTCTAAGATTTTGTTTCGAGAAAGCTTTCTGTGAATGTGGTAAACTGGATATTAATAGACCTTCTATCTTTGCGATAACCTTAGTTTCTTAGGAATGTTGCTGTACTGCATGTAAAAGATAGCCATTACGTCTTAGGAAAACGTCTCAACCTAACAATTTGCAGATGTAATAGTTGAATCAGAGAAAAATCTTCCACCGAGATATATGCAAATATTTCATAAAAACATGCATTACATCCATTCCAAAGAGTGTTTTATGCTGTTGTTTCATTGTTGTTTAGTTAAACAATATGGAATTATACACGGTTTGGCTAACTCAACTACCACTTTATAGCATTTTTAGAAAATAATGACCGTTAAAGTATATTTCTAATGGTGTCAGAGGAAATCCAGATTATATATATATATATATATATATATATATATATATATATATATATATATATATATATAAGGTATATATATGGTATATATATATATATATATATATATATATATATATATATATATATATAATTTAAGGACATTTGAATGTTCCCATAGTATCGATTAAAGTACACATAAAGACGTTTGATAAATGTTTTCCCTAACAACATTAACTTAAAATAGGTCATCCTTTGGTCTTAAATCAAATTAAGTCGCGAGACTCTTGCAGTCTTTCTCTTCATATATCTAATAAAAAATCCCCATGAGATATTATTCGCATGACCTTCGTATCGGTGGGGAAGTTTATTTTATTACTTGTAAATGACTTACGTTCCACGACCTAATAATACATGTTACCTTTATTGTAACTTTCTTTTCAGCTTCAGTATGGTTCAACTGGCACGTAAATATGACTTTTGAGAGCACTGTTTTGGTTATCTTCTTGTACACGTTTTGCGTATTGTCGAAGTAATTGAAGCTGAGTTTTGCAATTTAAAAAAGAAGCATTTTTCACAAGAAATGACACGTATATCTCTTAATTTGATATGCGGGTTGTCATGACAACACTGTGTTTCAGATGTTCTAAGCTCTCCTTGTTTCATTTGATTTTTATGAGCATTTGTTAAAGTCAAAGTTAGAACTTAATACCAATTTGAATTTTTTGTTGGTTTTGGACAAAACGTGATGTCATTTATACATAATCACTAGACAGATACGGTTTGCATTTCAGGTGACTGAAAATAACCAAGGTGAAATTTATATTTGGGTATCATTTTGACTATAAATCTCTCCCCATTTCCACTACATGTGTATCGCCAGATCCAACAGAATTAAGAAGACAATAAACTTCATTGCTAGGATAATGCACTCTGGTATTATATATTTATAATGGAGATGTGTCAATGAAATTGAAAAACATGTAAGCATCCAATTAAAGTCTTAATTTTAGTTCTTTTTCCATTCTATTTTTTCTTGTTTTTCCTTATGACTCTTTGCGGACCTATCACTTTTCTAGCTAGTTTCAGATTTACCTTTATTTCTTGTTGCAATTGTCTGATTATTTTAACTATTGATAATATTCTGTAATAGAGAAAAACGACGAGATAATAAGGTTTCCACTGATATCAAAGGAAAAACATCCATCAAGATCAATCAATATTACTTTGAAGATAAATAATTGTGGTCAACTTACAATGACCCCATCTCTATTATACGACAGATTACTTTCATATTGTTTTGATATAAATTAATGTAGGTTAAAACGGTTCATACAATCTTTCTCATGACTTTAATAGTTATCGGTGGTGATCATTCAATTTGTACTTGAAAGTTGGCAATCCACAATGAATCATTTTCATATATCTAAAACGGCTTCCTTTGTTTATGTCAATATTAGGTTTCTTATGCGTTTTCATACCAGTATCGTTATCAATTGTAGTAAAAAGTTTATAAACCAGAGAGTGACACAGTCACAAGAATGTTCCAAACATTTGTGTTTTTGATGATATAGACACCACTGACACAATAATAAAGTAAATTTGTAATACAAGACAATGAAGCAATGAAAATGATATTACATGTTTGGGCATATTAACTTGAAATTTCTCCCTCACCACGGATTTGCAATCAAGTTAGATTGGTAATTTTTTAATATTTATGTATTGCCTCCAACAGTAGATAAAATGAATTTGACCGTTCTGTTCTCTGATATTCAGAATAAAGATGTGTCTGTACCGATGTAAACTATTTATACATGTCCTTAAAATCTATCAAAATATTAATCTTTACAATCGTCCTACCTGCTCCATGTTGCTTCTGTTATTAAGTTTTGTTTTGTTTGCCATATTTTCTTAGATTTAAGTTTTGTCTTTAATTCTTGGATGCCATGCTCTTATTTGATGCAACCATCATGTATTACAGGTAAATATGTAACACACTTTCCATCCTTGCAAGGTGTATTTGGATAACGATATAATAAGGTTTCTACTGAAATCCGAACCATTCACTAAAATAGATGATTACCTAGAAGATTTATTTTTGAGTTGAAATTAGATGACCCCGTCAGATCCATGTTCAGTTTAGATTTTAGATCAAGAATTTAGATAATAAAGTTCGTCAAATGTTTCCAATAAATATAATTGAAAGGTCCTTGGTAATCTGATACATATTTAGTAAGAGCAGAACTCACAGTGGATATCTAAGGGTTTTCTTGAGTAGATATAAGGAAATATTTCAGGAGTGAAGTGGAAACATTGTATTATCACGAGTGGTGAAGCAACGATACGATATGTTTCCACTTCATGGTAAATATGCATCGACAAATACCCACTGATATATCTGAGTTTATTAGTTCTTTAGTCATATGAAGATATATTCTACTCTACTTTACCCGATATAAATTTGTTCTTCAATAGGTCTGTCTTGACATGTAATTTTTTGTTTCCTTAATCGAAATTTTCTGAACTCATTTCGTTATAAATAATTAAAGAGAAACATGTTAAGTCTCTACAAACAACCTATCCCATGTTATGACAAATGAAAATATAATGTTTCTGTTGTTATAAGAAGAAAATCGGCTATCAAAATAAAAGTATACATACCAATTTGGAGACTTAACTAGATTATCTCAATTAGATTCAACACAAAGGTGCTTCAATATCGTTCTTACATTCGGTTATTTAGATCTTCTCATAAATTAGCGAAAACCAAAACATACTCTTTGAATATCATGTACTATGCATATCCGTGGTGTTAGTATCTGTTTTCTTTGCTGTAATATTTTTTTTTTTTACTGAGTCTATATGTGTGTACTCTGCGGGAACCATATTCTCTTGACGATATTTTACTATCGGTTTAGATCAAGTAATTGAGGTGAATGATCATTTCAATAGATCTTCTTGTTTTTGTTATAATAAGCGTAATTCATAGACCATTGTTATTTTGTTACATTATTTTAGGCAGGATCGATCCCACTGACCAGAAAGTGAAAGTATATTTTATGCTCTGCTTTACTTCTTGCCATCGTTCAATGATAAAAGTCGTTGAAATTGAATAACTTTATACGATCCCAATATTACAAGAAGCCAAAAGTCAAGGTAAGGATGGATACAAAATTTTCCAGTCAATATTTTTGCAAACTTTAAATTCTTCAAATAGAATATAGCTTTTCCATTATTAAGGATTCATAATGTAAGTGTGATGGAAAATGAATTCGTATGTTCAATATTTCTGTTTATCTTACATTATGATCGCTGTAAGATAATGAGTGTACCTCACAAGATATCCTGACACAATAATTCATTTATAGTTGTTAACTATATTGTATGTTAGTAGATAGTATTAGAGAATTCTGGCAAATATCATGTTTATTTTCACGAATCAACTCGTGTAGGGATATCATAACACTCCGATAAAAGATCCTTTTGTGTGTTCTGGCAAGCATAATTTGATAATAGCAATCCGCTGAGATGGATACATCAACACTAAAAAAAAATTAAAAATGAAAAATAGCTAGATATTCACACTAACACACTCGTGTAGGGACATACGACAACACTAAAATGAATTATGATCACTAGCACAGTAGGTCACAAAAATCAACACGAATTCTTGAAATAGGTCTCTTTATGCGGGTTTCAACCACTTTATCAGTATCAGAAATTACAGAACATGGACAAAGAACACAAATAGACATGATCATTTTGTATTTTCCAAATCTTTCAACAAGGTCTTTCATCATTGATTGCCAATTAAACAATCATGCTTGGAATCCAAGAGGATATTCTGAGATGGATTAAATCTTCCTTCTCTGGTAAGAGACAACAAGTCGTCCTACATCAGCGACAGTCCCAGTCACATTCGGAGTCCCTCAGTGAACTCTCTTAGGCCCAGTACTGTTTCTCCAGTAATATAAATGATATTGCTGATCAACTAAATTGACAGTTTGCCTCATTGCTTTTCTTTTTTTTTTTTAAAGTTAGCTAATTTATGACAGTAATATGCAATGTATTATCACGTGTATCAGGCATAGTTCTCAAAACAAGCCAGATGTAATGACTGTCTTATAAAATAATTAAAACAACAGTGCTTTAATGTTCATCTGAGACCTACATTGTGGCTTCAGTAAACTGTTGCATCAAATAAACATTCTTTTGAATATCTCATTATGGATAGGTTTTCTGTAGTCGATCAGATATTGTTCTGTTGGTATATTGTAAAACGTTTCTGGATTACTTTTTCCACTCGTTCGAGAAGTATCAAAACACCGCTTGAACTAATGAATGAGATTTAAGCGCGAGGCTCATTAAAGTCGTATTGGCTTCTACGTCAGCGATACTCTCTCTAATGAGTAATCACGAATGGAAGCAATTCCAATTAATTCTGAAGATAATATAAACAAATATTTTCAGGTTTATTAACTTGTTTAATTTTCTTCTGTGTGTGTCTTCTTAAAAGTTATGAATTCACTGTCAATTGCCATTTATTGTGTTAAAAAATGTCGTACACCGAAGGTGAACATTTTACACAAACTTGGAAGCATTCTACACACTAGAACCCATCGAAAGAGCCATGTGTATTCTTGATTTATCTGTTAATCAGATGGTTGGGAAAATCAATAACTTTTGGCTGCCATGGTTTTTCAGCTTCAGCTGTAGAAATATCGGGACAAAATATGTATATATGAGTGGCCCTATTTTCATTTGACTCTGCAGGTTTTTCAGTAGCTCTTATATGTATCTATCCTGCCTTCATTTTGGTTAATCAGATCAACTTGGATCAAATAAAAAGAACAGACGGTTCCTTCTTACAAAGTATAGACCCTTACCTATTGCCCTTCTGAAACAATTCAGATCGATGTCATAGTTATAAGATTGTGTTGCATTTATAAGAAACAAATGTTCATACTGCCGCCGGGTTTGTTTCCATTTGAACTAGTTAATTCTTGACCATTGAAAGAAATGATTAAAACATTATTCTTTTCTAACTAATAAAAACGTGATTTCCTCATTTATGAATATTAGATTTTTAAAATGTGCATTGTGTAAAGCAACACGTTTTCGTCACCCGAATCTATTTTGGTTCCAGCAACAAAATCAAGAACAATATCATTTTGTGTCCAAAGAGGAACTGTAAGTTGTACTCATAGCCAAGCAATTCCTAGATAAGACAATATGTCACATTTTCACAGAATAACCGTGTATCGTTAAGGACGTTTCAGTTCTTTGTGATATGACTATTGCGGACAGAGATTCCAACGTATAAGAAACGATCATATTTTCCTTCCAACCTATAGCCAGAGGGCTGGCCCGAATAAGCGAATAAACGTACTAGTCTTGGCTGTTGCAATCTTTAATTTGTTCAGAAAGTATCTTTTGTTAAAAAATATATATCATTTATGATCATAAATATACACTCAATTAAAGTTTGTACATATACTCCATGGCAAAATCTGTACATTTATTTGGTTATATAATCTACATATGCTTTCTCCATCCTTTTTATTGTAGTATGACAGCGACCTGAATGCCTAGAATAGAGTCTTTCACAAGCAACACAACAAGCAGATCAATTAACTATGTCATCACCTGTTTTATTAGATAAATTAATCACAAGTCTGCTTGTTGACTTATAATAGCACCCGACGGGATTTTATACTGATCCAACAGATTTTGAGGGTTTGGAGTTTGGTGATCCGTCTGCTAAATTAAATGATGTCAGATTAGTGGATTATCGCTAAGTTAATGTGCATATCTGTCAAGATAGGCAATATTGCTATCATTTAGAATTGTATTAATTTGACACAACTCTACAGACTTCACAAAAATTTTATCCTACCTTCTACAAAGACGAATACCGATTAGAAGTGGCATTATATCTCGTTTGAGTATTTAGGCTAGATTTGACGCAGAAGAGTTCAGATTATGGGGAGATAACACATGTTTTGATTTGGTTTGGTGCTTTATGGCACAGCAACACAGAGTTATTCAGTGCAGAGACAAGTTGAAAAAAGTGCGTTACCCAAGGATACACCACTGTAGATGACCCAGGCTGGTTCGATGGTAGGATTCGAACTCGCACCACTTCAGTGGTGAGTTTGGCACGCTAGCCACTGAGCAATCTCGGCTCCTAACACTTTTTCGGAAAGGCCTTTAGGCAGTATCTCTTGGTGCCGACATTGCTGCTTCTCACTTCTCTGAAACTGTTGTTATACATATATACCATAATTTTATGATGTATAAATCTATTTTATTATTTTTGTTCTAGCTTCGCAGTTGTCGCTCCGTCAAAAGATTTGTATATTCGTGACAAAGCTGCGTTTATCATTTCGCTGCGCTAGAAATATTAGGTTTTGGATATTTTTAATTTTCTTTTATCTCCTACAGGGGTGGGCTAGTGTGATACGTTATGACAGAGCTTTTGTTTTATATTTAGCAAGGAATATTGATAATTAGGCGAAGATATTTCGCATTGTTTTTCTGTGCTCAATTGTCTAAATTTTAGCATGCTTCTTTGTGATTTGCTGTACTCTTTAATTATGATTCGGACTGTAATGGGCGCCAAGTGCCTCAATACTGCTAGACTGTATCAAACTACTGTTGATTAACGCAACTATTCCGAAATTGACAAATGCAAATGCAGTGAACCCCACCAAAATGCTCAGCGTCACTCTGAAGTTTGACGGGATCATTGCTGTAGTAGCTCAACCACTTACGTAACCTCGCTTGGGACGCGTTGTTCTATTGATTTGGTAAGGAACCGCCGGTAAGGGTCATATAAACTTCTGAGCTATCTAAATCAGTTTGTCATATGTCTAGTTTAGTAACAAATATTAAATTATTGATTACACAATGTATCTTAATATCGGTCAGTGAGAAACAAGAACTTTGCATTAGCTTGGTACAGCATATAACACTTCATGATGGGTCACATTCTGATAACTACTTAGATCGCTTATGATATGCAAAACTAGGGGGCATTAATTGTAACCAGTCAAGTTTTTTCTTTGGCGTATCTCGTTATTCTTTTGCGTATCTCGTGACCATTTATATTTACCGTGCAGGCTGAGAGTCCATGTGACATATTGTTATAAATGCCGATATTGTAACAATACAAAGCAACAGGTTATGGGGTCGACTTTTACAGCATTGGATATCATTTCTGTTATTTAAAGACACTTCGTACTTTTATGTATGTATGTATGTATGTATGTATGTATGTATGTATGTATGCATGTATGTATAATTAACTACTTAGTCAGCCTTAACTAATAAATGATTGTCCTATGAGTTTCCCAATTTTTATTAGGCAAATAACATTCCCTAACTAGTTCTGATCAATCGATAGATAGATAGATAGATAGATAGATAGATAGATAGATAGATAGATAGATAGATAGATACAAATCTACGCAGTTCCAGCACAAGGTGAGGTACTTTAAAAATAGTGAGCTCTATCCTGTTGGTATAGAATGACTGATAGATAATGAATTCTGGCATTTGTAAACGGAGTTTTGATTCCAATTATAAGACAATCTACCTTTGTGTACAGCATTAATCAAGCCGCATGCGAGCAGCCCCAAATGCAAACGACTCTCTCTCTCTCTCTGCATTTCTGGTATGTTTCAGGCATTAGAAATACGACTTCCTCATTTACGTAAATTATGGCGTGGAACAAAAGATCTCAGGCATGTTATTTTTAAGTTGGGCTTTTAGAACAGTTGCAATTGTCAATGACGGTGCATTTAAAAAATACTCCGTTAAGCCTCCGAAATGGGTTCATCTAAATTGTGTAGCCTGGCAACTGGCGGAGGGATATTGTTAACAAAATGTGTGCTTTGGGCCACTTTTGAACTCACTTAGGTGTTTTGAGTATTTAAAGTAGGTTAGGTAACAATTTGTACCGAAAAATTTGAAATGTTTCCATTTGTCACGTAAATCAATACTAGATGTAATACTTTGGAGGCAGTCAATCATAATGGTCCATTATAGTAAAACCCAATGGTTGTGTTATTCATTCCAGTAATAAGAACCATTTTTGTTTTAAAAACCCAATTAGTAAATCTAGCAGTTACAATAAAATTAACACATTTAAACTTTTGATAGATGCAGGAGTTGTATCCCCTATAACGCTGGGGTGACAAATATATTGTACATTGACCTGGTTTGGTTTTAATTTTAGGGTGAGTGAGATGGCTGAAAACAGGTGTAATATTTGAAGTGTCTTTTAAAAAATGCTAGACAAAAATGTCATATTAATTCAACAAATGTATGGTGGCTATAAAGGGTTATAATTAAGTAAGTTGCTTGTTTATAACCTATACTATACCAAGCTCAGACACCAATATGGTGCCAGAATGAGTATTAAATGAGACATATACAGATGAGACACCAGAATAAGTATTAAATGAGACATATACAGATGAGACACCAGAATGAGTATTAAATGAGACATATACAGATGAGACACCAGAATGAGTATTAAATGAGACATACAGATGAGACACCACCAATCTTTAAACATCATGAAAATGTTGTTGATCTTCAACTTAAAAATAGCAACACTACCATAAAAGTCACTATGTCCTTAGCAAGCATTCTGCCCAAATTGATAACAACTGCAAAGTTTCATATATTTGAATGCTTACGTTTAACAAAATAAAAATAATATTGTCAGGTACAGTCATAATAATAGTTCCCAACATCGGTATTATAACTTGATGCGTTTATTCAGATTTGATTCTACTTGGGGTGTATGTAATACGATGATGTGTTTAATTAAGATGTTTGACTGAGGATTTATGTAATACAACGATGTGCTGGATCTAGATGTTTCACAACTAGGAGTTGTATGTTGCTATTATTTATTAGTCACGGATTAAAAGATAATCATTGCACTAAATACATAGTCATAAGGTACTTATCAAAAGACGGGTAAAAACCATTAAGTTTAGGTTGCCTAGGTTTCTCTAAAATATCGTCAGTATGAGTAGAAAAATAGAGTTTTTGAAATATTTGAGCAATCAAATCTTGATCTCTCAATCTTTTATTCTGGTATTTGAGTGCCTCCTCGGTTTTCGTTGAACTCTGTGATTCTTCCGTGTTTATATCGCTCCTCATATTTCGTCATTTTCATCATTTGTACCGTTTGGATCAAATAACTGAGACACTTATTTACTTCTTGTGTATGCTACACCGTTAGTAACTGCTAAAACTTTAGTAATTGCTCAAACGTTAGTAATTGGCAGTACAATTATTACCGCTGCAGTGAGTATGCTTGCATTATATAATGCTAATAAAATTTTGATCTGACTACCGGATTTTCCTATGCATGATTTATTCCTCCCATAAGACCCAAGTATTAAAATATTGGTCGTTTTCCAGATAATATGATGTGACGTTTTTGTACCTTAATGTTCTGCATAATCAGGTTCTGTATTGATCTGTAAAACATAAAATAATTATCGTAAAAGGTAATCAAATATAAACTTAAATACCACAACAACGAATAACACAAGTATTCCACATTGCATGAATTGAAACATTACGGAAGATGAAACAATGTATAAAGTCAGACGTTTCTAATACTATTTGTTTCTTTAAATGAATTCTTTAGAATATGGTGAAATTGTACAAAGCCATAGGATTTGATTAAAGAGATATGGATATAAAGCATGCTATAGCTGGTGCCACCTCTGACTTGTATGATCCTAAACAACATTTAAAAATGCCTTCACTGGTAAAATACTAGCTATGTGAAATTATGCAATAACATGATTAATGTGATACAATTACATATAGAAAACAAACAGAAGAGCACAGAACTGATGAAGTTTTGAAGCCAGAGTTAAGTTCGCTTTTCTCACACGCATTAGATTAGTCTGCATAACAGCTTGTCTAAAAAATTTAACTACGTAATGTAAGAGTGTTGCGACTCTATGGTTTTAAACTAAGTAACAGAAAAGAGTGAAAACCAATAAGCTTAGTAAAATTCAACAAATAATTTATTTTGTGAATTAAATCCCAAACAGTTCTAAAAGTTCTATCATGAGTCCAAAGTATATAATAAGACTGGAATAGTGTTGATGTGCTAACAATCTTGATGTATCACAATGATATACTCCAAAATGTCACTAAATGAATTCACAATAATCCTAAAATAGTGATTTAGTCCGAATGTACTAATGAGTACCTCTTTTTAATTCCAATGAATTATTTAAATAAATAAATCCTATCAAAAATATTAACTGAACACAAATAAAAGACTGATTCCACAACAGATGTTATGATAAGAAAAGAAAATTCTGATGTAAGCAACTTTTAAATAAAAACCTAAGGCACAACATGAGGACCTGCATGAGTATCAAAAGTTAATTTCCAGAGTAAGGTTAGGTCTTTTAATAAAGTTTAGCAAAGAAGTTGGCAAAGATCAGGTAGAACACGAGTTTACAAGGGGAAACCAAAGTCCTAAACTCAGATCCAAGTGAACATATTTACCTACAAGTAATAATTTCCTTAAAATATAATCTACAATCATAGACACAAATTAGTTATATAACGTTGTTTACAAAATGTCCCTTTGTTATGTATATTTAATTTGCATTGTTTTTTAGTGTCTTTTTCTAAAATTATTTTATTTATTTCTTATTGTGCTATCGGTAATTTTATTTTGGACTTGGTCTTGTCCAAAATCAAGTTCATTTTCAACCGACCTGGATCATTGATTTGGGTTTTGTAAACAACATGTTTATCTCAATCTGAGTCCAGAACATTGGAAATTTCCCATCAAATGCAGGGTCTACTTGATGTTTACTTTTATATTATAATTTTATTAGCAGACCTTCTAATGATAATTAAGATTTTATCTTGTAAACATTTGGAAACT
>JAECUM010026938.1:0-16574 GCA_016617855.1 Megalonaias nervosa | reverse complement strand
TGCTTCCATTCATTAGATTTAGAGAATTTTGTTAGCCTTGAAAAATGGGAGGTTTTTTTCTTCAGCATACCCTTTTGCCTCTTGCTGCTGAACATGGAACTTCCTGATCTGCATCTAATAACATAGCTTCACACTAGAAGTCCATATGTTATTTTTCAGTGGGGAAATTAGATACAGGATATCAAAATAAAAGTAAATATTTTGTTGTCAATTGTAGTCCATAGATTGAAGTTTATGAAATATATAATGGGAAAAATAAAAACCATTTACAAGCCAGTGGGTGCATTTCAGTATTTACTAATGTCCTTTGTACTCCCCGTTCAGTAAACTGGTTCTCTGGCTTAAGATAATTAGTGGTCTGATACCTGTAATTGTGCAACATTTAAATTGGTCTCCAAGAACATTAATGTAGATGCTTATTTAATGAATATTGCAAAATGACAAATTCTTTTATCCATGAAGTGTATTTAAATGCCTTCTGTCCATGCTCTTGATACTTTATTATTCATTAAAAGAATTCTAACTTTGTAGATATTTTATTTATTGCAGCAATATGTTTAAGGCTAATACAGTGTAATGTACTAGAAGAGAATAAAATGCTTGAGGTCATGTATCGTGAAAATCTAATCTTGGTTGTAAATATTAAACAATCCAAAATATATTGACTCAGCCATTCTTTGCATTGATTCCTATAAATATATTTATAGATTTAGAAGGTGCCTAATGGCATGAGAGACAAATGATTTGCACATGTTGGATCATTTTGTGTATGCATGGGACTTTTTCATGATTTTGTTATACATGGGATATTCATAGTTTTGGGCAATAATGATTTTGTGTATATATGAGACTTTTTCATGGTTTTTTGTATACAGAAGAATTTCATGGAATTACTGATTTACTGGGGTGTACTTTTTTACTGTACTGGTACATCAGTAGTTTCCAACAGTATGGAATGTACATAAACTCCTGAGTAATATTATTACAAATTTAATGAGATTTAAAGTGTGTTCTTATTTTCATGACATAATAATTCCAAACATTAATGATGTTTTTGGAAAATGGTTTCATTTGTCACAAGTTAATTTCAAATATTACATCTGTAATTATATGCATAAACCTTTACGATGTTCAATATATGTCATATATGCCAACATGGCAGCATAATGGGACCTTGTCAGATATATTTGGGTCATATCCAACTTTTGGAAAAGTTTCGGATTAAAAAAAGAGGAAAAAATGCCTTTTATTAGTTGTTTACTAAGATATGTTTGTGTGTTCTGTACATGTATTCCTTTGTAAGACTGAGAATCATCCTCATATTTTCAGGAAATCAGTTTTCTGTTGAAATTTGCCATAATTTTTATACTCCGCAAAAGATTTTTTCTCGCATGTTCAGGCATTGAGTTTTATGTTTACTGGCCCTCTCTATTAAATATTTTGCACAAGAGTTGGCATCCCACTCAGAGTTTCCCTGCCAATTATAATGATTGCGGAGCTAGTAAATAGGGTTCAGTGTCAGTACTTCCTGTATTTTATCAACAAGCTCTCTAATGTCAGTATGGTCTTAGCTTAATCATCCCATTTTAGGTACATGTTTTAGGTGACAGCTTATAGAACAATTAACATAAACAAAGCAAAATTGTATACTATTTAATTTTCAGAGATTGTGGTTGGCTGCAATTTTCGTTCGAGCTGAGATGTTTTATTTTCTCTTCTCTAAATCTCATTATTTTTCAAATTAGATAATGGATATAATATTCTAGAATGAATAGTGTTACCTGCCACAGCCATTTACAGTTAATAAAACTAAGAACATATACCTTTCTTTAGCAAAATAGATTATGACACCTTAGCTTTCGACTCTATCACAAGGCTGTCATCAGAGGAATGATGCCTAAGTTTCATTAATTGAATATAATATTGTATTAGTTTGCTATAAACGAAGACAAGATATTTTTCCACCAATTTGAAAGCCTAAAATTTTTTTTTAAAAAAAAGTCTGGCCCCAGTGCCAAAGTATTAAATTGCTTGGTCCCTAATATAGTTGCAGTATACTGTGGTATGCATCATTATGTTCAGAAATTTTGTGGTGCCAAATTTTCAGTGGCTCCCATCTATAGTATACATGGCATTTTTTCATGATTTTATGTACACCAGGGACATTTATGATTTGGTGTAAATGTGGGACATTCATAATTTTGTTTACACATGGGACATTCATGATTTTGTGTATGCATGGAACATGCATGATTTTGTGTATAAATGGGATCATCATGATTTAATATCTGCTTAGGATTTTCATGGTACGTTGCAATTTATTGGTTTGTTATTACATTATTATCTGTATAACTGGAAAACTAGTAATTAGCAAGTTTGTTACAGAAATCACCATTATAAAAAAATTTAAGCATAATTTGGACACTTGAAATCCAAGCACCTAATAACTTCATAACTGAAGATATTGTCAGCTCTGCTAGATATCTCTGTCCATCCATATATCATCCTATCCAACTAGCTATCCAAAATAATGCTCAATTTCTGGCGACTGATTCCACTACATACTTGTTTAATTCTCATGGAATATTAATACAGTTATATACTGTTTATCCTGAAATTTTTATTTCAGAATCATACTCCTACGTATGCAGTAATTATCACTAGTTTATTGCTTATTTACATAATGATGCACTGTGCATTGATGTGAAATGTTATTGTGAAATGAATGGTGGTAAAGACTTTCTCTCCTGTTGTAATGACAAGGACTTTTCAGTACAATTTTGAAATAGTAGAGTTTTGATTGCAGTAAAATTGGTTATATAAACCTTATGCAAAATAATAATGAAAACCTTGAAAGCTGTGTTTATCATAGCATAATTCTTTTATATAAGAAATATCATACATGAAATTGGAATTTTGGAAGGATTCAACAGAATATGCAGTAAATGATTGAGGTTAGTTTTTATAAATCTTGTATTTATACTTTGCTACATGTATAGCAAATGTCCTTCTTACATATGTTTACTTAGGAAGGCACTTGCAATATTTATCATTTTTAAAGAAGACTGCATTACAGTAGAAAAGGTGGATTGTTGTTAAATGTAACTTTGTTTTAAAGAATTAGAAATTATATATTCCTGCTTTGATATCGTTTATTTGGACCATGTGCACAAAATCTTTAGAAGACATAAGGTACATGAATATATCTATTTTACATCCCCACCATAATACAGAGCATATTACTGTAATTTCACTAATTTTATAGGGTATCAATTTTCATGGAAATTATTGTGGTCCCTCGACTACAAATTGATGACACCCCCATTTTTGTACTATGTTTCATTCCGAGAGATCAACAATGCTAGTTGATAAATCAATATCATTACTGTAATATGGTAATAAAATAATAACTTTTATATATGTTTTATTTCAACTCTTTAAAAGAAAGAATTAGTAAGTGTTTTATATTATTTCAATGAATGCTGATCTATGTGTTATCTGGTAGCTTAGATTCAACTCATTACTTTAAATCAATATGTTCCAGATAAGTAAAAATGAAAATGAAATAAAGAACAATAAATCATGCTAGTATATGAAAATAAAATTTCATACATGTTGCAATCAAGTTTTCATTGAAGTGAAAATGTTGTAGAAATATTTAATTCCATGAAACCCTGTCTGATTTATCCATTCATGCTTAATCCTAATGACTTAATCACAAAAACTATTATTTGAAACACAAGTATTAATGAAACACAACACTCACACACACTTGCATCTGTCTATATCTATATATATATATATATATATATATATATATATATATATATATATATATGAATATGAATGATGGTAGTGCTTGGAGTCCAAAGAAGAATGGGTTCTATGGGAATGGAAGACAATTGATGCTCTGCCAGTGGATTCAGTCCTGCTCTTTGTAGCTCAGATGGTTTGAGGCCACACCATTTTAGGCTGTCTTTCAGAGTGTATATGTAGCACTTGCACAGTTGGTCTTTGTTTCCTCAATTTTCCAAAGATCTGTGTCTGCAAGCAGATGCCAGGTTTCTTCAGTTCTCCAAAGATCTGTTTCTGCAAGCAGGTGTCATCCATTCTTTTGACATAGCCTGACCAGCAAAATTGGGCCTTGAGTTGTTGTCTTGGCTTTATCTATGGTTTTGAGGTTAGTAACTTTATCATGCCATCAGATCCCACAGATGGAGCAGAGAGCGTGAACTCGAAATTTCTACAGCTGCTAGATGTGGTTGTGATAAACAGTACAGGTCCCGCAGCTGTAGAGCACGGAGGTACTCCTGCATTAATACACCTTCAGCTTGGTGGATAAGGTAACTTTTTGATGGTCGAGAAGTCTGTTGCGATGCCTTCTGAGCAGTTGACTTTCTTTACAGATTCTTGCGGAGATCTCCTTGTCAAGCAAACCATCTTTGGAGATGACACTAGGTATTCGAAACTGTCCAGAATTTTCAATTGAGTGATGTTGATGGTGGTGATTGTAGTGCACTGGTGTTTGGGTCTTGCTAGAAAAGAACTTCACTCATGCCAAGACTAATTTTGAGGCCAGATAGCTTGGATGCTTCAGAAAACTTGTTGAGTATTGTCTCCAGATTACTTGTATTGTGTACCATGAGGGCACAGTCATCAGCAAACATGGCTTTTTGGATGAGAGATTCCGCCATCTTCATTTTTGCAGTGATTCATCGCAGGTAATAGAAGGAACTGTCAAAGCCAGTATCTGATATACGCTCTGTCTTGGAAATCCTGAACAACGTGGTTGAGGACGCAGGTAAAGAAGAGGTTGAAATGGACCTCCAGGATGCACCCTGTTTTAGCCAGTTCAAGATCCTGAAAGCTTCAGATGGGTTGCCATTTAAAAGAATAGGTTCTTTCATGCCATCATGAAAGAGCCGGATGATCTGGACGAATTGATGCGGGCAGCCATACCTTGCTAGTACAGACCAGGGGGCCTCTGTTGACTGTACTGAAGGGCTTGGTAAGGTCAATGAAGACGGAGTATAGGTCCATATAAATATCATATAAATATCTTGCCAGCATTGGAGAGGAGGGATGTGGCTCTTGTGCTTGCAGTAGTCAGCTTTGATGCCTTAAAGAGGGAAACGATCAAGGGATAATTGAAGTCTTCTGGCATGGTTGCATGTTCCAAGATGCTCTGAAATATATCACGTTATGCTTCGATTGCAACCGGTCTTGCTGCTTTGTAAACTTCCACTTGGATTGCATCCTTTCCTGGAACCCTGTCCGAGGTCACCTGGATGGTGGCTTTCATGATTTCATAAGCCAAAGATGGCAGATTAAGTTCTTCTCGGACTGTTGGGGGGGGGATCTGTTTGACAGATGTGGGGTTGACAGAGGATGGCATGTTTAGCAGCTGACTAAAGTGCACAGTCCAGCAATGTATTATTTATAGCAGAGTATTGGAGCTTACACTTCATCGATTTTTGGACAAAACCACTGAAATGATACCATGTCGATCAAGTGTAGCTTGTGCACAAAAATGTCAGGTATATAAGCCTGAAATTGTTGAATTAAATAAGTCCAGTTTTCTCTAAACGACAAATAATTACGTCTAAAAACAAAGAGTTAAATGCTGAATATACAGGCGAATAATGTACATGATGAAAAATGCCATAAGGAACTGTCTGCTCCCAACCGGCATGTGCAGATTAAAGTAGACAAAATATAGTGTGACCTCTGCACCCTAAGCAGGCCATAAGGAACTGATGTCCAACTTAAAGGTATATATTATCAGAAGATATATTTTTGTCATAAATGGTTGAAATATACCCATGGAAAAGCCATACAGTTCTTATTTATTGCATATTAATTTAATGAGATAAAGAACTCGAAATACAACAATGATCATATAGGAAAAGAAAATATAGAAGGAACTTAATTATGGTTAGTAAGATCACACAGCCGAAGAAAAGTTGCATGCACTACTCAATACTTGTTATTAAAATAACGCCGTCGTTTGAAACATATAGCTGCATCAGTTGTCCTAATCCAATAAGATCCAGCAGAAAATATTTCTTTTAGATGCTGTTGAAAATACGTCGAAGCTATTAAACTATTCGGCAGGTCAGACACAATTGAACAGCTTACTTCCAATATTATGTAGCTTAAGAAATATAGCAGGCACTTTGCGTGAGATGCTGTTTGATAAGAAAACTAACACTGGGGATAAAAGTATTTTGGGTCGATCATACATTACCTGTAAGCTAAGATAAAAAAAATATAACGTGCGTTTCTTCAGATCCAACTGAAAACAAACAAGCTATGTAAATATTGGTAGATCTGACACTATCTGACATCGACAGTTAACTCTAATACAAAATAGGAAATACAACATTGACTTGTATTATTCTACACCAAGGAGATAAAACGCAAGTTTTAAATAAATTTTCATCTGTATCTTAGTACCAAAAATAGATGGCACAAGGAAGTCGTGTAAAGAGCTAAGAACAGAATTTCACATCGAGTGCCAAACATTTAAGAGGTTGAAACTAATTACCATCAATTAGTGGAAACGGATGTGTTGACATCTTTAGGTTTTAATCATTTTACCATGATTGGCATTCAAGACTGATTATTTAGAAATTTCGCCTTTCAAGGTAGTGTGCTGTTGCGGTTAAAAGTTATGATCATTGTTGTTTTTAATATATATATATATGTTAAATGATGTGCAGTCATCAGTTAGACTATCCACTGACGATACTACAAACTTTCAACCTAGATGAAAAGATCCATGTTATAATGCAAAAACGTACTCCAATTGACAATTTCATGATGCAAATGGACAGCAAAGGCGTTCAAAACGTGTCCCAATATAAATGTGTGTATTCCATTGCTAGGTGACACAGTTTGTCATGTACATGTCAAGCATTTGTCTGAAAAGGCTTAGTAGAAAGTTAATACCTTGAAGAAATTCGTGTAGATTGAATGCTTGCCCTTAGCAGGAATCTATAAATTCTATATACTTCCCTTGTTTGACTACACTGATTGTATCTGATATAATTGTACTGTGAAGAAGAAGAATCATTTGAAAACAAATTTGGAGGCAATGAAATTGGTAACTGGTGTACCAAGAATGCATCTAGGATACTGCTATATGAGGATTCTTGGCAGGACAGCTTGAATTATCGATGTTACAAGAATAAATTAACTCACTTGTTTAAAAATGTACCGTGCCTTGCTCGACACAGCTTACAGAATCAAAGTTGTTATCAATGAGACCTACGCCACTTCACTATCAAGTACTATTCAGCCCCCATTCTGTAGACCTGCTTTGTATCAAACCCGATTTTTGTCTTCTACAGTTCAGAAGTGGAAGGCTTTATATAAAACAAAATAAGTAACCCGTCTACTCGAAATTTCAAATCTTACCTAAATAAGGATAACTATTTTAACTCCTTGGTATTATTAGGTTGGTGATAGGTGATTCAAGCCCGTTTCGGAACTAAATGTAGTTGTTTAAATAACGATTTGCTTTTTTAAAATCATGTTTCGAACAATAGGTACTGTACATGCAAACATATCTCAACAGATGAACACTTTATATTAGAATGTAGAAAAGATGCAGCTCTAATACAGCTATTTTCACACTACCGGATCGACTTATAATTTAACAAATTTTTATGGGGCAATTTCGTGCAAACTTAGTAAAACCATTTTTAGATTAAACAACGAATTAAAACCTGTTTATCCCGTCTTTTTTTCATTATTATCTCTGCAATAATGGTATAATACTCAAATTCATCCTGTACATATTTTTATTTCCTTAATGATCTTTACAATTTCAATCAGTAGACAAAAAATTTTGGAATTTATATATAACAATTGAGACGGCTTTTAATAAGCTTCCAAATTTGTACTGAAATCACAGATATTTCCATCGCTTTAAATTATATGGGAAGATGTTTCCATGAAAAATTTTGTTTAAACTTAAATTATGAAAGAAGACAAGAACCAAGTCGTTCACAACAAGAATGGGACCAGTTCAAGATGCACTCTGACTAACAAGCTATTAATAAGCATACTTGAACGCTTCCTCAACACAAATGCCTCTTCAATACACTGACTAATATGTTATTTCTTTATTACAATCATTCGCTCATATTTTCAAAATAAATTAAAATTGATTGAAATGGAGACTCGAAATAATGATTTAAGCAACCTACTTTATCCATTGATGGATTTTAATCTTTAATTTCTGTAATCCACTTAATTCTGGTACGACTCTATGGTCTTATACAAAGTAACAGAAAAGAATAAAACCCAAATAGTTTTGTAAAATTCAACAAATTTATTTCCTGTGATACAAAGTGAAAATTTAAAAAGAACTTACAGTATTCTGAATTAAATCCACAAAAGTCCCAAACAGTGTATCATGAGCCCAACTGTAAAAAGTTCCATTTTAAATTCAGTTGTGTTTCAAATAAAATCCAATATTAAATGTGTTTATGTGCTTGTACTATAGTCTCGAACGCGCCAATGACCTGGAATGTGGCGATGTGTTAAGTCTTTTGATGTATCATAATAATATAATCCAACATATCCTAAACTGAATTCAGCATCATTCCAAATTAATGATTTAGTCCAAAGAGTATTAATGAGCATTCTGTAATTCCAATCAATAATTTAAATTTAAAAAATCCAACCAAATTAAAAGCTTAACACAACAATAAGACTGATTCAATTTCAGATCTTTAGGTATGAATTAATAATTTTGAAGTAAACAATATTAATATAAAAGTCTATGACACCATAACGGATCCATGATGTAGGTCAACTTCCATTTTAAAACATACAAAGTTGTCAACAAGATTAGGAATTTCCAAGTGAAAACGAATGTCCTGGACTAAGATTCAAATAAACATGGATACCTCCCTTGATGCAGATCTGAATATTTAATCAATCATAGATAAATAATAGCTATATATTATGTTGTTTACCAAATAAATGACACTAGTCATGTAGACAATGAACTTGATTTTGGACAAAGGCCACTCCTCAACTTCAAAACTATACACAATAAAATCAAATAAAGATTATGGGTTGAAGCCAACCAAGGAAGAGAGACTATCAGACATTTGTTAATCAAATGGTACCTTTTGTCAAATAACATGAATAACCTCACTTCCGTTGTATAACGGTACCGTGCAAGTGCTGTAAACCCAGATTTGTCTTAACACAATTTATCGGTATTACAGAAGCCTTGGTTATACTCGATAGATTTTCCCCCCGGAAATTTGGTTCCACTGCTGTTTAGCTTAAGGTTAAATTGCCAAACAGAAATTAATAAGAAGAGGCGATACTGGTGCGAAAACATCCACAATGACTACCCAAACTAAGATGTATCATGATGGCAACACCTTTATATTTATACAACAGGGAGCTGCAAGCAAATGTCAGAGTGTAAATCTGACTACAGGCAACTGTGTATTGATCGACTGAATAAACTCCTCACATCCCTTCTGAGTGTTTCCGCTACAAAATGTAGTTCTAAGCCTTTTGTTGCAATTTACAATTACGTTTGCAAACTGATATTAAGCTGATTGTTTTTGCATATAAGACACACATATGATTTAAACATGAAAGATGGTTTTAATGAAGAAAGTAGAGCACTACCAACACATGGTTATCTCAGCCATTCACATGAACGTTCAGCCATTGACGTACCAGCACATAGAAATTAGTGTGGAATAGAAACTGAGGGAAATGACGAACCAACAAGAGATAATTAAAATATTTTAATAAATTTACAGTTGGTCTAGGTCATTATTCTGCTTTAACAAACGTACTACTGACTATAAAACTCTCTCTCTCTCTCTCTCTCTCTCTCTCTCTCTCTCTCTCTCTCTCTCTCTCTCTCTCTCTCTCTCTCTCTCTCTCTCTCTCTCTTCCTCTCCCTCTCTCTCTCTCTCTCTCATCCTTTGGTCAGTTTGACTTAACTTTACCATCATTCATAAGTTCAGAGACATCGTGGGATGAAACAAGCAAATATCCTCTAAGCTTGTCTTTTCATAGATTTGCATCCTTATCTTCCTACAACTGTCCAGAGAGAGAGAAAGTGGAGTGCGGCCTTTGAACATTTTCATATTTAATTAATAATGATCAATTTTTCGAACATTATAATAGGTTTAAGAAGCAACAACAACAACAAAACATTAAATACATCACAGTATGTGTACCACGTAACAGAGAAATGTACCGCTTAATGTCGACAGGGTTTGCAAGTTTGTATCATTGATTATATAAACACTGTAGATAAATCCCAAGGATAGTGCATACATACCGTTACGATGAGCCATATTCTTGTAGGTTACTTGGTGTAAGTTCAATTTCAAGGTTTTCATCCAGCCCAAATCATTTTGTCCCTTATGCATTAGATGGGAGGGGGAAACGGAAAGCAGAAAGGATTGCGCTGAAATTGTGTTCCATATAAAATTCATTTAGAAAAAGGGGATTATTAATAGATTTTATCGTTATTTTCATACGTCACTAATGATTGACGAGTGGACAGCACACAGTTGCAAGGGCGCCGTTGCAAGAATGTTTATATATGCGTATTGTTGCATCTTGGGCGGATCACAGTT
The DNA here is from genome assembly GCA_016617855.1 of Megalonaias nervosa. Taxonomy (NCBI): domain Eukaryota; kingdom Metazoa; phylum Mollusca; class Bivalvia; order Unionida; family Unionidae; genus Megalonaias; species Megalonaias nervosa. Next base: position 5,943 of record JAECUM010026938.1, on the reverse strand, counting down.
TGATATACCAATAGTATTGCTTTATACCAACAGTGTGTGTGTGTGTGTGTGTGTGTGTGTGTGTGTGTGATATACATATATGGTGTGTGTGCTGGACTCCCGAATGAAATGAAATGGGACTAGTTTGCATCCCATCCTGCCATCTGATACACACGGGTCGGCTACCGCGGTGTGCCTGTAAGCAAGGCACTTTATTCCAATTGCCATGGCACTAAATAACCTACCTGTGCCGTAACATACGAAATCAAGTAATTAATTGATGATACGAAACATCATTACGTACATGATAGGTATTGCATTGTTGTTGTTCTCAGCGAAAGCTATACATGGTACTGGAAAGAATGATCAAAGGGCGATCATGGAACATCGGCATATTGGGTTCTACACTGTTCACTTTATACCATTTGGTAGAAGAAAAAAGTTTAAAGCCTAGTCTATCAGAGGATCATGCGACGGCAGATTTTAGTTTCAGTTGTTTGCAGTTGGCCGTGTGTTATAATAGGCAAATGCTGGTAATTTTAGTTAGTATTTGGTTTCCTTTTATGATTTGTTTGACCGCTCCGGTGGCCTAGTGGTTAGAGCGTCCGCCTCGGATGCGGGAGGTCGTGGGTTCGATCCCCGGTCGAGTCATACCAAAGACTTACAAAAATGGTACTAACAGCTGCCTCGCTTGGCGCTCAGCATTAAGAGGTCAGTGTTAGGACTGGTCGGCCTGGTGTGGCTGGGTGGGACGTCATGCTACATGTCTGCTGCATGATGCCCCAGTGTTAGACATCACTATAAACTGCCACACTGCAGACATCGTAGCGATATGACTGAAAAATTGTTAAGGCTACGTTAAAAATCATAATCACATCACATCACACATGATTTGTTTGTTTGCTAAATGGAAAGGATTTTAAAATTATAAGGGATAGGTAAATGGTGTCCTTTACTTTATGGCTTCGTGATTAGAGTGCTGGACTCGCGACCGAAAGGGTACTGGTTCACATTCTGCCATCGGATATGCATGGGTCGGTCACCATGGTGTGTCTTTGGGCAAGGCACTTTACTCTGATTGCCTTAGCACTAAATAACCTACTTGTATCGATGTTCCATAAAAACACCTAATTAACGACAAGTCACATGTCATTAGAACAGATACAAGAGCTCAAAATTTTGCCTCCTTCTGAGCATGCGTTTTACATCAGAATTCAGAAGAAAAACAAATAGTGATTATTTCTTGTCTACGTGTAATATGTAATGTGATGGGGCACAAGTCAAACATATAAATTACGGTCAATGCAACAATATCTGGACACCAACTGTCACAACATTTGAAACATGCAAACAAATATCATTTCAATGCTCGGCAATTTCGACAATGTTTAACGATCCATCTCGTAATATATTAGATAAAATTCGTCTAAGTGGACATATAGAATATTATCTAAATTTTCATCATGTCAAAAAAGATTTTGCCGACTCCAAAAATGCTGATTATCACTTTTCTCCAAGTTTGTTTGTTATTCTAGGTGTTATTCTAGGTGGAAACACATTTTTCGCTCCAACTAAAAATATCCATAACAACGGCTATTTCTATAAGCAGTTTATTTCTCCTATCAAATTGAACGATGGACTGAATTTAATATTTGTGTACTCTGATGTCGTTGTGTCAAAATCAAGAGACAAGCTGATTATTACACTGATGTGCATGACGAATGCTTGTACGTGAAAGTCAACGTTGTCAAAACAGAGAGTGCTCAGGAATTCAGACGTGACAATTTTGGTAGAATAGTTTCTGTAGAATAGTTTCACAGTGTATTCTGTTGTGGTTAGCGTGGCACGTAACCATTAAGTTTGACGTATGGATTAGACTCGCAATAAGTTGGTGACTGCGAGTGACGAAATCTGTTCTGTTTGGGGCATGAATTGAATTTTAATTAGGATTCGATCGGTTAACGGTTATGCCAGATAAGGGTGCAATATTAATGCAAGGTTAATAGCTGCCAAATGACAAGAGTCGAGACGAACCTGGGAAATGATTTACGACGACGTGGGTTATTTGAAACAGGAGTCATAAAATTATATTTTCCAGAATAGTTATTAATAAAGGCGGACTAGAAAGGATTATTCTAACTTCGATGGGAGTGATGTAAAGTTTTGGCAGTTAAAGACGTAATCCTAATCGGCTAAGCTAAACGGGGGGGGGTCCCAGCAGAAATTCGTGCTTTTAAAGTAATCGCCATCGCGATATTGGTCAGTCCAAGTTGCTCTGCCTAGGGGGAAAAGTCAGAGGGACTCCGAGGAAAACTAATAAGTAATTTCTCTCGATGAATAAATCGTCCAAGGGACAAGAGGGTCTGGAGACCGGAGCCAGAGAAGAGATAGAGACAATTCTCTGATAATAAGCGAGTACAAATGTATTCTCTTAATTGCATTCAATGTATGTTCTTTGTTGTAAGTTTGTATTTAATTGTTGAATTTATTTATTTTAAATTCATACTTCAATTTTTGATTGCATTCAGAAGTAAATTGCTTGTATGCGTTTTGATTAAATGTTATATGACACATGCATTATATGAATGAGTCAGATTTAGTTGTTTTGTATGTAATATAAATTATGTATCATAAAATTGTTATGCTTTGTATAAGGTATACTGAGAACTGATTTTTCTATGTCTGAAATGTATGTCAATGAATCGCTAATTAGCAAAGTAATATTGTTAGGTCATGAGTGAAGTCCATTAATTCGTGTTTAATTAAGTTGTAAATTCCTTTCAAAAGAGAATCAAGGAACGTGTGGCGACTGGCTTAGTTCAGCTGGTAAATTTATAGCCACAGCGGGACTGTAATAGTATCGAGAGCTGATTATGTTATGGTCTCAGTAGGAATACGACAGCAGCTAGAAAGACATCAATGTATATTAATAGGATTGCGATTAAGTATTAGGTTGCAAATTGACCGTAGCTAGTTCTCTTGACATTATCGGACGCAGAAGAGTGAGAATATTGGTTGATCCCGATAGAGCAAAAAAACCTGACAGGTATTTAGGTTGGGTATTATTTTTGTATTTGAAAGAAAACAGCGCCATACCTGACTGCACAGTTTAAAGACAGCGCAGTCTGCAACCAAGAAGTTGATGACCCGAAGAGGCTAGAGAGAGAGAGAGAGAGAGAAACTCCGACCTATACAAGCAGGTAATTTTAGTGCTATGAGTCACTCAATCATATGATGAAATTTGTTCTATCATTATAACAGAACGGCTAATTGATTTTCGCATAAATTTTCTAAGTCTATTTCTGAAAGAAACCAGTCATTCAAATGTCATGTTCGATTTCATTTTGTTTATATAACTGATTAAATTGTTATATTTTACATACGGGGGCTCGTGTTATTCCATTCTATATCTCTGCTCAGATCTCGGTTATTCCATCAATTAATTTCATATTTTATTTGTTGTTTACTGGATCCGTGCAATAACACTGTGATCAATCATCTCCTAGATAACGATAACCAAAAACCATAAGGAGTTGGGGAGATCACAAATCTCCACCACCTCCAGACACATTCGATATTCAGCAAATTGGATTTGCTCTTGAATGGAAGCCTATTCAGCAAAAGCGTGGACACTAACCACATTTACGTGGAAAAAATATTGACGTACTGAAAGGAACACACTTCTGGATGCCTCATTCGTGTGGAAACCCCCAACACACTGGATGTCTTCAATGGCTCAGAGCTGGCAGATGTTGACGATCCTCACAATAAAAGGTTTAACGACCGGAAAAAAAATCAAATAAGAGAAATGATTGATCGTTTATACCTGCCTATGTGGTTGCGATATCAGCATTTATTGAATAGTGTATACGTACATGTGAGTCCGAATCTAAGTAATTTCGTGTTCTATTTGATGGTTGATGCTAACGATTACAAAACGAGCACCTTAGATGCAACGTATTGAAGTCTAACCAAGTTGCAAACGACATCAGTCAATCTAGATTCAGAACAGCAGCAAAGTACTCTCTACGACGAGTGGAAATCAAAGCCTTTACCCCTGCCTCTTGACTAGGATCCAAGATCAAAGATCATGTCTTCTAAGGACAAATGTCTAAAAGCTGGTTCGCTGCCTTTGTCAGCAATGCTGCTTTGTATACCAGACCTTTTGGACCTAACGTTGTCTAGAAGAATTACTTGAAATCTTGTCTGACTCTCTTAGAAGCCATATAACAACTCGGATAGAGACTTTTTTAGTTATTCAGCTGGGGATACATTTACAACATGCAATACTAAGAACACCTTATCACACCAATGTTAATACCATCAGTACAATTTTCAATAAAGATAAACTTTTCTATACGCAAACACTGAAAATTAAATGATGTTGAGCATTTCCCTTGTCGTTCGCCAGTTTTCCAATAAAATTCATATGAAAGATCATTATTGTAATTAACTTTGCTACCTACAGTAATGCACATAGATATCATTATATTAAATATCATACATGTAATATATTGTCAGTAGTACGCATTTCTAAACTGAATCCAGACAAAGCTACGATGTATATATATAATTTACAAGGTCGCTAACCGGGCTTATTTTACATAAAGTATGATATAACGTTCTTACCATAATTGAGGAGAAATACAAGTATCAAATTTGACACTAAATAAAGGCTGCAAATAAGGCAACATCTTTGTTCAACCATATGTTACAAGCTCGTTCAATATTTTATCCTGAACAATGTTTTTTTTCAAGTTTTAATTGATTAATAGCTTTAGAAATGTTGACACTTTTTATCGCTCTATTAGGTTCATCAAATATAAACTCGCTATCTTCAAGTATATGGTTAGATATTTCTAAATTTCTTCTTCTGGTACAATGAATCAAGAGCCCTCAGACTAACTGAACGATTTTTGCAAATTCATCGGAATAAATATTAGTATTTGTCTAATACCATTTTCAAACAATATTTTGACGTTTCATTTCGATCTTTAAGCAATTTATTGAAAGAGAGAGAGAGAGAGGGGGCGGGGATGTTCACCGAATAAAATGAAATGATGGACATTGAAAATGTATTATATTTATTGTGCCATCTTATAAGTTCAAGAATTAGACTATATTATGCTCATCCGTATATTCAGTTACACATATTCTTATAACAGTGTACAGATATCAATTCCGCAAATAACACAGTATGAGTATGTTACACGTAAAACAAGAATGTCATCTTGTAGGTAAATTGAGGTTAGACTTTTATAACGATTCGCACTTTAAAATCCATTTTCCTTCAGCAGATGAACTGATGACTGTTTTTTTTTTTTATTTTTTCAACAGCGTACAATTATCAAGAAACAGTCATATTTTCACGAGGAACTGTCTAAATATTTGTTAAATAAATTCATTTACGAAGATTTTCAAATATAGATATTTTCACCTCCTGTCCTGTTTTCAGAATGGTCCAAATGTATAACAAAGTTATATAGAATGGCTTTGTTCAAATAGCACCACATTACTGTCATAATTCGTTGATAAATTTGGAAACGATGCCAATATAACTACGTTAGCGGTCGAAATGATTGGCTTCACATATCATGATAGATGATGCAACATTTAATCTAGATATAAAACAACAACCGGGTTGCCAGGAAAGAGGCGCATACTAAAGGAAACGTATGCGACCCGAGTGTAAAGAGCGAGCGGATTAAATAAAATTGGACGAAAACCGCTGTTATACAGTTTATAGACAATTTTCTCACTTGTGTGCCTAGTCATATCATAGTATGGAAGACTCAAATAGTACTGAAAGAGAAAATTCGGGCGCTTAAGCATCCTCAATTTATCTGTTAATACCATTTTCATCAGTCCAGCGCAGGTCTATTTGTATCCCAATCACACACACACACACACACACACACACACACACACACACTCTCTCTCTCTCTCTCTCTCTCTCTCTCTCTC
>JAECUM010026937.1:0-37451 GCA_016617855.1 Megalonaias nervosa | reverse complement strand
TATTCATTACTTTTGGCATACTTGTCAGTTCACAACATGTCACAATGTCAATTTTGTGTCAAACACAGGTAAACTTGATACTACATCAGGTCGAAATAATGAAAACATGTTCACAGTAAAGTCAATGTGTTTCAAACCCATCTTACATGAAAATATCTACTGGCATCCAAGGTCTGGCATAACAATGTTTCAATAAAGATAAGGTCTTGAAAATACAGGCAACCTATTTCGTTTATAACACCATTTGACCATATGAAAAATTACGATATTTTGAGGTAGTCTAGTTATTAGTCTCAACTTACCACGTCATGTGATAACTTTTTGAAAAGCTAACCTTATCCTCATTAAAATCATATCAAGTTTTGAGAAATGTATCACTATAAACACGAAAACCACTAAGAAATCGAAGGTAGATGTGAAACTACATTTGCCACTTCAAGCCTTTATCCAAGGGGCCATGCTTTAAATGAGTTTTAATCTCGCTCACAACATAATATTTTCATTGTATTGACCCATCTTACCTTCCCGACACCTGCAGGTAAGGTCTTAAAACTTACCTCATTTTTACACCTAAAAATGAATAATATGTGTATCATTCATAATTACTTCAATCATTCATGGAATCTGAACAACAATGTAAGTCGTTAGTACCGTGTAGAAAAGCGCAATGTACAGGCATGAAACGACGGCAGACATTATACCTGCATGTATACCGGATGTGATATTATGCTAACTTGTCACCCCTACAAGTCTCATATCTTAGCCTCGTCCACAATACAAAAATGTCTTCGTTTACAACTAGTTCCCGCTATTTCTCTACCTCGTTCTCTCTTTTTTTGCTCGTAAGCCATAAACTCAAAAACAACGGCAACTACCTTATACAATAAACAAACCCGTATTCTCCATCAAGACAGACTGGATTGATCGCAGTGTCACTCAGAACCTTTGAAGTGGACAAAAATTTTGACAGATGTAAGCCTACCGATCAGACCTCACATTCGCACTTGTCATCGGCCTACAATCAGTGCCAAAGTCTGGCCAGTTTATAACGTTACCAGTATCATTATGATAGGGTAGTATAGCTCTATCAGTGACCTTCTTTAGAGTGTAAAGGAAACGCGTTTTTGTGTTTACCCGAACAAGTTTCCTAACCTAAGATGTGCACATTATCCGTAAACACCTGAAACCCAGCTGGACGAGTCCATTTTATTTTCGTTGTATACTACAAAATTTTTTGTCAAAGGACACAAAATCCACCGTAGTAAAAGAAACATGATATTTACCTTCTAAATCAGGAAAATACAGACATCAGGATATAAAATTCTGTGGAAATTTCACTACTTAGGTACAGAATTACAGTCGAAGAAAAGTGATCGTGCGTAAACCAAATGGGTGGAAAGGTTATCCTGGGAGAAAGAGGGGGGACCTCCGAGGTTAAATAGGTTTATCCATAATTTCTGAAACCCAGACAAAAACTGAATGCTACACTACATTTAGAAAACCTTTAAATATACGGAAAAAATCAACTTACCTTAAATCGATCCACGATGATACTGATATATCCAGATTACATTCAATGTATAGTCTCTTTGAACCCCATATAGAGGTCGCATGAACGATGTAGAGCCACCTTACGTCATGTCCAATATCCAATCAAAAAGCACGATACATTTCAAATGCATTGCGGGAACATACATGTAAACACACGTTGTTTCCGGGTCAGGTCAAAGGTCAAAGTTTGAGTCAGGAATAGTATAATCTTTACAAACTAACATTAAATATATTTTCGTAGAATTATTTGAAGGCTCGACTGATGCAAAAGTTTTGAATATTCTGATCGTCGTTATTCATTAGAATATCGTTATCGAGACAAATTAATCTTGTTTGACTGTTGGGAAACTCAAAGAGAGAATAATAATAATAATAATAATAATAGTGATATAATAATAATAATATAATAATAATAATAAGAAGAAGAAGAAGAAATCATCGTCATCATCATCATTTTATTTATGTGCGATCAATATAAAATACCATAACACACATAAGGAATCTTACTAAATCATAGCATGCAAATAGAACGAGAATGATACAGACAAAAAAAAAAAATATGTAAGACGAAAGCAGTAGATTGACAAATGCTACAAAAACTACGTCAATTATACGAATGCACAACCCCACACGAGTATATTTAACAAGATGAGAGTGCACACTATTCCACCTTTTCGGGTTAAAATAATCGAATTAAAAACCAACTTGATAAATAAATAAATAAGAAAATATGCGGATCCATAAAGGATGACCCATAAAAATGAGTGTAAACGTTTTTACAATGTGGGCCTGAAGGATCAAAATTTTTGAGTAGGGCACATAGAGAAAATTCCCAGTTTTGGGCAACCAGAGTTGCTCGGTCAGTTGCTTATTGTAAAGGATTTGTTTGATGTGTTTTCACTTGTGTGTATTAGCATTTGTTGAATGTGGAGTCCTCAATGATTATGCTTTCGTTATTAGCACGCCTTCCGTTGTTGTTGGGTAGTATTTTTTACCAGATATGTACTCTTTACCCATATGCTTTACTGACGCTTCGGACAGAAGACATTAGACATTTCGGCCCTATATTTCAATATTATTATAATTTATTTGAACATTAATTTTCTTGAACAAATTTTAAATATTTTATATTAGAACTGAAAAGAAAAAAACAATTATTAGATCTGGTTAAACCAATTTTATTAAAACTTTGTTATATTTTTGGGAAATTTTATGAACAGATGGGGAACATGTTATCACACATACCTCAATGAGTGTAAACCAGTATTGCCGATTTAGCAAAAAAGCTTTTCCAATACATATTTAAATTACTAAATATATATAGTCGGGGAATATCTAAATTCAACATTTATTAAATATTTAGATAGCAAACAATTATATAAACAAAAGCAGGTGAATCACTTCACAATACTCTTCACAAACAATGTATCTCGGTTATATATCAAATGCGTCTTTCATACGGTGATGTTTCCAGTTAAATTTGTGCAATTTCTATCAAGAAATCTGATGTTATGAACTCTCCACTGGCGTATTTATCATATGCCTTCTCAATATTTTGTCCATACTTGCGTATACTTGACGCATATGTCGAGCTATGTCCGTCACAAATTGCAAAGTTCACATTACAAACAACTGCACGAAGACATTGCAAAAAAAAAAAATTAATACCACAAAAAACCTAATACCACAAAAATAATACCACAAAAAAAGCTCAGCAAAACATAAGTATTCGTTAAACCACGCAGTAATTTACGACAATTCTTGTTAGTCAATAGTTCTTGTATATTGTAACAACAGTGACTTATAAGATTAGTGGTAATGGCAAAGGGGAAGTGCATTATATATTACATTGATTTTGTTACACCTAAAACTCTTTTTCAAACATGAATGCCTTTGAACTCTTCTAATAAACCGCAACAAAAAAAAAATAGAGCTAGAAAGAGCGCTGGTCGAAAAGAAAGCAATATTACTCAACAGCTGTTTCATAATACCTTTAAAATCTCATAATTAGCGTATGCCACAAAAGACCTGAAAGATACCTAAGCCGATAACAAAACCTCCACCATTTATGAGTCGTCTTTAGTATTACTTCTTAAAAGCTTTTATAATTATCAAGAAAGGATGAATGCCTTTAAGTCTTTTAATTAACAAATACCGCAAAAACTAGAAAGACATCTCATGCCGACACAAAACACATTATTTACGAGTCTTGTTTATTACTAAGAGTTAACAGATTTCACAATTATTTTGTATTAACCAGTTTGTATTGGAAACAAAATTAATTATATCGACTGCATTTATTTTTCATCACAATGCTTTTTGGGGGTCGAATCTTATATCTTCTTAGAACCGAAACGTCTTAAGGTTGAAGTGTCGAGAGCAGAAACTTCTTGCTTAATTGAGTATCTACTTAAGGCTTTTAATAGAAGATCATGTGGTAAATCCATAGATTCCAAAAAAACATCTAATACTCTATTGTACTAATACTAAAGCAGAGAGACAAATACTGGAAAATAAACTCAAGAATAAACATGGCAAATCAGATATTAATCAATTGTTATATACAAATAATGTTAACGATAGAGAAATTTTTAATGAAGTAGTAACTTATATTAATAAGATTATGAAAACTAAAATGGATTTAATAGTTAATCAATTTTATAAGACTAGATGTACCTGTGAGATTTTTTTCCTTTCACAAATACAGAAACAAATTCACAAACAGACAGAAAACTTTCCGACCCTCAAGCGGAGATCCTTATGGTACGAGACCAATGCTACGTGACTAACGTGAGGTAGTACGGCTCGTACCGGATCTCCCCGTATAAAGGAAGCTGAGTACAAGTACATAACGAAAACACAAATACGGCACACATCTGAACATTCATCAAATATACATATCTCATGCAACCTACACAAGTACTTCTTAATTTCTAACCTAATGCACACTAAATCCTTTCTAGGAACCAATAAAAGTAAATAATAACTTTAAGAATTTGACCTTTTAGCCAGTCCTCACACGAACACAAGCCAACGTACGAAACAGATAGAACACGCAGATAGCATTACACAGGACAATACTGATCTCTGGCAAAGATCACTTTTAATAAATAAAATCCAAGACCAGCCTGGGTCAAGGAGTATTTTATAATAGGAATATAATGGTGTATAAACCCTAACTCAAACTTCATAAAAACGAAATTTATAAATTAAATACAAATAGCACACACACATTGGGGAAAAACAGAAACACATAAAAACCCTTTAATTTTCGGAACTAGGGGGTCCCTTCAATGATGACAAGTCTGAGAGGGACCACACCAATAATGAAAATCACAAATATTTGTATACTCCGCGATAGGTATTCGACTTTAAATCAATAACGTTATAACATTTTCTCAAATATAATGAGGGTTGTAAAGTCCCTATATATTTGTCCTCTTCTTACGTTATTGAAAAATGAGCTATTCTCCTCTACTACTCCGTACTCTTTGCATATGTTTATCTTATTTATTCTATTCCCTTTTCATACAGCTTACATTCTAGTATTAAATGTTATTTTGTTTATTTTCCTTTGAAGTAGTGTAAAACATGCTGGAATGACAGGAATACCTTTATCGTTACTTCCCCTGAATTATGGAGATAACAAATAGTGCATACATTTCGCTTTTATTTGTTATTATCCTAACCCCTTCAAGCTTTTAAAAATTGATGACCAGTTTAGATGGGGCTTTTTCTGTTTTATTTTACGACATTTTTATCCTATAATACTTTGCAGATTTCATGGCTACTTTTTAGCGTCCAGATTTCCTGTACGTCTTTGAAGTCTAATATAAGCTATCTGTATTTGTTATATGTTTGGTATTATGTGTATCTTTTGATATGTTAGTATCATATTTCTGGTTTCATTTGTAAGCAACGTCTAACCCAGTAGGTATATACTTTAGCCCACGTAAAATCAGTAATTTCACCTACCTTTACGCTATTTGGTGGTATTGCTTTATATTTTAGTTGTATATTCTGTATATTAAATCATCCCCTTTACTTTAACTTTCATTAATGTTTCTTTATTAATTTGATGCATACAAAAAAAGAAAGTATATTATTAATGATTCATTTCTTGTTTGTCATGACTCTAGATAGGCTTGTAGTATTTAATACATACTATAGTTGACTAAGGATATTCCTTTTATTATTTGCAGTCTATTTATTTTGTTAGATTTTGTTCTTTTCAAAGAGTTATGTTCATTTTTATTCTATTTACAGCATGTTTATATTTTTCAATAGCGCTTTTGGTTTAAACAATATTTTTTTTACCAAAAATGTCTCTCCGATTGTTTCTGTATAATCCTATGCATTGTTATTTATGATTTATCGTCATTTTTTCCCACAAGATTGTTTTTTTATTATTAATTATTAACAATTTGCCCGGATACCTTTTTGTTCTATTTGATTGTAGTTTTTACTCACCTTTTGTTACTTGTATGGATCGCCGATTTGTTGAAAACTGTCCTTGTCCCCATTTCTCTTATATATAATAGGTATGAGCTCTTCTCACATCGACTTCATTTCATTGTTTAAACAATAAATTATTGTAGAACAATGTATATAAATAAGTTCTGAATGAAATTTTTTACAGACATTTGTACCGGTAGATATATTATCGCTTCCTGGAGATTTTTCTTTGATTCGCTGTATGTTATGTAAGCAAAAAAATTGTGACACCTTTTACACAAAATCCAAGCTAAGTGGTCTTCACCTTAGCAAAGATTTTTCTTTGATTAGCTGTATAATTGTTCTCTTGACATTTCAACAATGATTTCCCATTATCAGAAATTATCTGAGACGGGGTAAGATTATGTAATTTAAGCCAAAATGACTTGTGACACTTTACTCAACGTCCAAGTAAAATGGTCTGTACCGGAGCAGGGATTATAATCCAGGCTTAATCAGCACTGAGCAGAGTTCCTATTCCAATGAATACAGTTTAAATTGGAGGTTAAGTAGGGAATGCCAGACCGTATAGACGAACCAGGCAGTCGCTTGGGGCACCAGGCTTTAATGGGTGCCAAATTAGACGGAAGTGATTTTCTTTAGGGGTAGGATAAAGTGGGTGGTGCCATGTGTGTGTGTGTGTGTGTGTGTGTGTGTGTGTGTGTGTGTGTAATTTGTATTTGTTTGGGTTTTTTCCATGACCCTATGTTATGTATAACTGTATTTTGGACTTGACCTTGTAAAAAATAAAGTTATTTGTGTATCTGACCAGTAACTTTTATTCTGTAAACAAATAACACAAAGTTAATATTTCTCTGTGAGTGTGGATTAAATATGATGATCATTATCAACGGAAGCAAACATTTTTATTTTAATCTTAGTCTAGGACAGAGGAATTCCCCCATGATAAACGTGGTCTTCCTGATGTTTCCCATGTTCTTAATAATAATTTTATTCAAATACTTTGTCTTGTTGAGAACTTTGAATGTTCTAGAAAGGAAAATTCGCGTAATTTACATAAAAAAGTGACAGAATAATGTCAGAAAATGGTACTTGCGACCTAGGTCAAGTAGAGGGGTTATAATGTTGTTTACTTGAGAAATTATTCACTCTTGCAATTAACATCTGAGGCAGAATTCGTCTTGTTTTTTGTTGTTTTGTTTTTTTTGTTTTTTGTTTGGGTTTTTGGGGGGTTTTTTTTGGGGGGGGGTGTTTCATTAGGTTGGAATTGTTTATTTAAATTATTATTCACTGGAAATTAAAAATCCTCGTCTGTACTATTCTTGAACAGGAACATCATCTTGGAATTATAGTGAATTCTGATAAGGACATCTTGGATTATATTCTTGTGATTCATCAAAACATTGTTGGCATTTCTCTACGTCAAAGGACAGTACAGGCACATTAAAACATTCAGAGATGAAGTTTCTTTTTTTTATAACACAACTGGAATTAATTAGAACTTTATTCATTAGGACTGGTGATAGAGCGTTTCTGATTATTTGGGATTTAATTCAAAATTTAAGCTCCTTTTGTATTTCTAGGGAAACAAATTATTTGTTCAAGTTTACCAAACTTGTTGGTTTTCTCTCTTTTCATTAACAATATAAGAAATGTTAAATGAATTGGAGTAAATAATGATAGACTTCTTTTGGTAGGGAATGGACCACATAAAAAAGAAACACTTATGAAAAGAAAAGAACACGGTGGATTTAATCTTCCAACATAAAAGTTAAGATAAATGCAATATTATTAAATCGAATAAATAAGAGAGAAGAAAAATCGACTTCCAGTATCATAGAAACAATAGTATTACAATTACATTGGATAGAAATATGGAAACGATGGGGGACACAAAAAAGATAAAAGCAAAATATAAAAAAATATTATTTTTACATAAATAATGCATAGAGAAATAGCGAAAAGGGCGTATATTATTTCATTCATTACCGATATGCATGGACTAACTAAATTTACATTTCAAAAATTCACACTTAATCCTAGAATTCAACATTTTATGAAAAATAAAAAGAACTGAAAATTTAATATTAGTAACAGATAAGGGAAATTTGACAATGAAAGTCTACTATATCCCAGTGACAACATAATGATATATTTTTTATGACAGAGTAGATTTTAATTGTTAAAATAATGTATAGTAATTCATAGAAATTTAAAGAGCACCGAAGTTTAAAATAAAATAGGAAAACATATACAAAATAAATGTATTAATGAATTAAATAGCAAGAAAATACTATATAAAAAAAATTGTATGTGTACAATTATATGTATACGCATACGTATGAGAACAAAGAATTAAGCAACGAAACAAGGGAAACGAAATCCGCTTGCCATACAAGCATACAAAATCACAAAATAACAAACATTGATATCAATCATGCATTTAAATACCCTGAAATGAATGGTCTTATTATCATGACTAAAAGAGACTGTGGGCAGAAAAGGATATAGTCATTGGTCGGAAGAGTTTGGGTGGATCACCCACTGGGGATTTAGTTGCCATGTTATCTCTCACCCCGCCGTCACCTCGTTATTACAAGAAACCAATCAGCTGACATTCAAAATCAACAGTATATTATCTTCTCTATTTTTTTTTCTTTCCTTCCGCTCCAGTGACCTAGAGGTTAGAGGTCCCCCCCCCCATGCGGGATGTAGTGGGTTCGAACCCCGGCCGAGTCATACCAAAGACGCTCGGCATTAAGAGGTTAGTGTTAGGACAGGTCGTCCTGGTGTCAGGGTAATGTGACTGGATGGGACATGCTGCTACATGTTAGGACTGGTCGGCCTGGTGTTAGGATAATGTGACTGGGGTGGACATCTTGCTACATGTCTGCGGCATGATGCCTCGGTGTTAAACATCACTATAAACTGCCACACTGCAGACATCGTAGCGATATGACTGGAAAATTGTTACAGCTACGTTCAAAATCCAAATTACACGCAACACACACACACACCCTTTCCTTTCAAAAACGAATAATGAAACTTTAAAAAAAATTGATTCTAACATGCCAGTCCTGGCGATACAAGAATAGGTTAAAAAAAAAAAAAAAACACCAATGACAACAAATGCACCACGGATTTCTTGCGGACATGAAACAGACGGAATTATATCAATCCCTTGCAAGGATCAATAATTAATTTTTAAAATAAGCTATATAATGCCTGAGGAGTGGGGATACAAACCAAGCAGCAGGCAGGGTGAACAGACCACTTTGTACGAGACCTTATTTTACAAAAATAAATGTTCCTACAGAGGCTGAAAAATAAGGTCAATAACGCTAAACCGAACCCCCTAACTTTTATTATTACCGTATAGTTTGAAAAACGAATAATAAATCGTTCGGTTTAGCTCATTTTTGTTATTTTATTTTTGACTTTTTTGTTTTTTATGTTATAATGCGTTTAGTTTACTCGCCGGGTCACTTAATTTTTGTCGTTCACCCTGCCTGCTGCTGTAATTAACCAAAGATTTTATCTAGACCTATACGATATCTGGATCTTGGATCATGTAAATTTATTGTAATAAATCCAAACGGAACAGCTTGTGCTTGAGCAAAAAAGTTTTTAAACTTAATCATATCCATATCCCCTGAACACCAAGTATAATAAATATTTTGTAAAGTATAATTATCTACTCCATTAAACATAACCAAAATATTGCAGTTGTCTCTGATCACTTTAGGTATTTGTGTATATCGTTGTGTAACATAAATCACGTCCGTATTCTTGTGTCTACCTCGAGAAAATATTCTAGCTGGATTTGTTTGTCTGTCCAACATAACGTCATCGTACACCACAAAATTATTAATAAATCCATCTAGGTCATCTACAGATGGGGCTTCATCAATATCGGTGATAAAGTCAACAACATCATCACCGTCTTCATTCAGCAATTTTGCATTTTCATTAAAATCTTTAAGTACTTCGTAACAGTGTTGATCATCTACGGATGGTGCTACTAAATACAGTTTACTCAATTTTAACCATCGCATTATAAAATTTAATAATAGTTGCGTTTTACCCGATCCAGATGGACCTATTATAATCATCCTTATCGAATTTGGTAATGCTGGATGATGCTTCACTGGCTCCTGTTTTCGTGTCGCCGAAAAGTCAATTATATCCATATAGTAAATAATATGAGTCTATATTGTGTTCGGTGTAAAATTCCTACACCCACTGCTGAATTAACTACAATAACAACAAAAAACAAACGACGTGCTCTGACGGGCAAATGTGTAAAATGTGGCACGAAGAAATACAAATTTGTTAAAACAAAGACAGGTGGAGATATAGCCGCTTTATTAGGAAAATTACCAGGAACTCCGTGGGCTAAATATCCCGGTGAGAAACATTTACCAGGATATAATTATTGCGGTCCTGGAACTCGACTCGATATCCGACTTGATGATCAAGATCAACCAAGACCAGGAGAGCATCCAGTAAATAATATTGATAAAGCGTGTCATGTTCATGATGTTGCGTATAAAAGTAAAGATTTACAACAAAGGCATCTCGCAGATGTAAAATTGATTCATGCATTAAATTCTATACCTAATAAATCTGTCAGAGATAAATTAGCTATTTTTCTAGTAAAATCTGCCATGAAAAGTAAAATAATGCTAGGGGCTGGTAATTAATTATATAAATATTATAATGGAATCCATTTATTATAGCCCAATAGGATATTGGAGAGGCAGATCAGCTATTAGTAAATTATCTGAAGCAGCAAAAGTCTCACATTCTGTTGCTGCAGCGTGGTTAGCACGACAGGCAATATGGCAAATTTATCTACCACCACCTAAAAAAATTCAATATGCACATTTTGATGTCAGCGTCCCTAATGAGGTTCATCAAGCAGATATTTTATTTTTACCACACGATACCATTAAAATTGGTAAACGTCAGTCACGCACATACAAAAACGCATTAACTGTCGTTGACGTTGCAAGTAGATATAAAGAAGCTGAACCATTATCAACAAAGACAGCGTCTGAAGTTTCATCTGCGTTTGAGCGAATTTATCAGCGAGGACCTTTGCGATGACCACAGTTATTACAGGTTGATCCTGGCAAAGAATTTCTTGGTACAGTATTATCGTTGATGAAGAAACATAACGTTAAAATCAGACGAGGACACACTGAAATTCATCGTGATCAGGCAATCGTTGAACGATTTAATCGAACACTTGCTGAGTGGTTATTTGGATATCAATATGCAAAGGAAATATCCACTGACTTTAAGCCCATGGAGAGATCTCGTGAATGGGTTGCAAGGTTACCAAGTGTGATAGCTGCATTAAATAACGAAATTACTCGTTCAACTTCCATGAAACCTTCTATTGCGATCACAAAAAAATATATACCCCGTAGCGATGACAGACATCAACCTCAACCAGTATTAGGTAATGTAACTGTAAGATATTTATACGAACCTGGAGAACTTGAAGGTGGTAAAAAAAGAGCAACCGATCCTATCTGGAGCGTGACTACACATACAATTTCTAGTGTAGTTAGATCTACTGGTAGACCTCCAATCTACAGATTAGATTCGAGAGCCCCTCAACGTGGATTTGTGCGTGAACAATTACAGGTAATTCCTAAAGACACACAATTACCACCACATACAATTACATAACCAGAACCTCTACGTCGATTGCATTCAAGACAGGTCAGCATCACATTATCACGTGTATGACCAAGATCACTATTAATTCTGTCTACGGTAAATTGTCTTGGATTATTATTCGAATATTGCCATAACATATTACAGTTACAGCTTGCACAATTATTATTCTGTTGTGTTTTTAGTTTTATAATAAATTCAACATCAATATCAAAGTCACGCTTATTTTTTTTATCGCACTGCTTATAACCAGATAGTTTTTTTCTTATTACGTCATTGCTAACAGTTTGATCATTATTTTCTATAAAATTCATAATAACCCTATGTAGTTGAGATATTCTTCTGACTCTAGAAACTGCGAGATAGACTAAATTCGACCATTCGATCCGATCATCTATAATCCAGATATTTGTATCAGAAATAGTTAACCCTGTGATGAGTGAATAGTTATAGCATATCCTAACGTCCACGGTGATTTATTCATATTCAGTATATTCTCAACGACAAAAATATCGACTAAAACAATATCATTCAAGACAAGATCTGTACTCGGACACTTTCAGTATCTCCACCAGGAATTTCAACATCAATATTCTGTCGTCGAGCATCTGCTGGGCGATAACACAAAGGTACAGGTAGATCTGAAAACTTTTCTTTATGTAACAGAAATAATTTATCCTGTAGTTCATCACGAACTATCTTTCTACTTGCAACTATTAAATCAGCGGGATTCCATAAAGTTAAAAAATCACTCATAGAAGTCTCTGGAATTACTCCTCGCATTATTTCACATTGTACTCTGTCTGGTTGTAGTCTGATTAATCTTTTAAACTCCTTCAGCGGTTCATCAATAGCTCTATAGTCATCATTTATTTCCTCGTAATAATCTACGTTATTCTTCAGCCATTCATGTGGAGACTGTCCAATAAAAGGTGGTGGTTGACCATGATCACCGCACATTATTATAGCAGTATTCTTCGTCAATAACCATTCAAGAAATGTTTTTAATATTTCTAACGAGACCGTGCATACCTCGTCCCAGATAATATATTTAGGTATATATTTCTCACCCATTCGCTCAGGAGTCCATGTGTCTCCACACCATCTAAAGAAACTATGATATGTACATGATCTTGCTTCTCGTTCTTTTATTTCTCTGGCGAGTTTATGTGTTGGTGTCAAAACAATTATATCTGAATTATTATTCATGAATAATTTAATCACACGAGTTGTTTTACCTGAACCACCGCATCCGTTAAGATAAACGGTTTTATGTCTAGCCACAGGATCATATACAGATGGTGCTGATGACTTTGATATTTGATTATTTTTGTAATATATTTCCTTAATTTCAACGTCGGCAGATTCAGAATAGCTAAGTATATTTTCTTGTTTTATTCTCCATGATCCCCATTCACCATTACCAAGTAGCGGTTTTAACAAATCCGTATATTTTTTATTTATATAAAACGAATCCGTTGCGACTCTGACAGCATCACGAGGAAATCTATTTATCATAGACAGTAGATTTATAGAAACATATGCCAACATAGATGATCTTAAATGAGTAAACTGCGGTGAGTCACCATCAAGATAACTCACAATTGTACCTAGTTTGATTCCGTCTGACAAATAAGCATTACTCCGATTTATAAATGTGTTTTTTTCCGTTGTATCAGCAATTATAAAATCGAGTTCAGCATCGTCCATAATTAATCTTGTACAGTGTCTTTTATGATCATAGGCTCCTCCTTGAGTAAATTTACCAATTATCTTTCTACCAAGATCTTTTGCAAGTTTCTCATCATGCTCGTCTCTGCATTTACATATATTATTAGTAATTTTAATAATGTCATCTTCATTAAGATTAGGGAATTCTTTCCTGGCATCATCAATATTAAATCTATTTGGTTCTGGTAACCAAACTTGCTTCTGTGGACTATATGATATAATTGCCTCACTCACCTGTAAATATATTAAAATTCCAACATCAAGCATATATCGCAATAGTACTATTGGAACCCAACATTTTTCTGAAAAATGTCTTCCAAACCAAGCATAAGTAATCGGATGGAGATTTTCTGCAAACTCGAATGATTCTACATGAGCAAATCCTGTTAGATCAAAATCTGGTAAATGTCTGTTTATCGCAACCCTGGTCATCTCGTGTGATGGATGTCCGAATCTCTTAAAGTATTCAGAACATTTTCCGTATCCAAGAAAACTTCCAGGATAACACGCTACCATATCGACGGATATAACGTCATTACACTTATATTTAGTATTCCATAATCCTCCGTGTCCATATTCTACGCAGCTTTTATGGATATCTTCAAGAAATTCCGATCGTGTTGGTTTCCATAAATTTTTCTCCTGAGCGAAATGAGCCGCTACAGATGGAACAATAAAACAATTATTTAATAATTGTCTAACTTTGACATCGTCTGAAGTATATTTCAGCGCAAGATTTTCCATTTCTACATTAAGAGATTCTATACGGTAAATATCACCATTAGGCCGTACAAACTGATCGTAATGATCATATTCTGAACTTTGAAATAACCAAACGGACACAGGGTCACTTTTACTGATATTTTTGATAAAATCAAATATATGTCCATCATAAAATTTAACCGCTCTATCTCGTGGAAATATTGTTACTGCTGAGGTCCATGCGTGCGAATTATGATCAATAATATCTATTGGAGCTCCTCTTGATTCATATTTTGATTTATATAAAGTCTCTCCGGTTAATGTCTTTACTGTTATTGGGAATTTTAATTTCTTTTCTAGTTCAGCGACATCTTTGATAGACGCTCCGGTATCTTTAACTGATTCTGCCCAAGTATTTATTTTTTGACGTCGTAAATCTGTTAAACCATTACCACGTATCGCGTTTGTAAAATGTTCTGTAACTCGTTCAGCTACACAGTTTATTCTTGACTCTGACAGTTTCATAGGCTTTAGATCCCCGACGTCAGGTTTATTATTCAGCGGATATATTGCATATACGACTGCAGTAACTGGATATGCACGTTCATAATATAATTTATCAACACCGGTTAGTATTCCGGGCTTAGATTTATTATTTAAGAGAACAATATTATTTCCTGATTGTATGCGTACTGGATCGCGCTTATCACGAGTAATCCAAATATCTTCTTCTGTATTTACAATAAATTTTATTTTAATAAAATATTTTTGATCATCAAGGTGATTAATAATTACTTTTCCTCGTTCATCATTCATCATATTAGTAACATTTCCAACTCTGAATGTTGACCATACATGAGCAGCACCATCTTCACGAAATTCCTTTTTTGCTTCACGAATACGTTCGGTTATATCCTCATCCGTTAATGCCAGATCCTGCATCGAAGTACTAAATTTGTACTCAGATAATCGATCGAGATCGAATCTAGCTCTTTTAGGTTCAATAACGGATAATTCGTTCATATAATTAAAACAAATATTTAAATTAAAATTTTAATATATATAATGCTTGAAACAAAAAACAAATGTGCTTGGCTCAGAATTGGATATACTTCTACTTGTAATAAATCGTGTGTGAACAAATACTGCGGAAATCATGCACAAAGTTTCAAAAATGGAAGTGCAGGACCAATACCGTGTGTGCAATGTGGTGTTGGAGTCAGAGGAAAAACTCAATTGTGTCTAAAATGTGGCGGAAAAAAATACAGGGAACTAAAACGATATTATGACAAAAAAAATAATACTTCGTCATGTAAATCTCCTATACAAACCGTAGAAGATTATCTGGTTAGATTTCAAAACAATGATTTAGACAAATAATATTATATATAAATGGAGCAAAACGAATTTGTAGCACATCCAATATATACAAATTATGAAGCATCGCGAGATGGTGTTATTAGAAACTGCAGATTGAAAAAACCAGTTGGTACTGTTTATAATCGTGGTTATTTTAGATTTAGTGTTGGAGGAAAAAAATATTATTTATCAAGTAGATTCATCTACGAATGTCATTTTGGATTGATCAAAAATGGACTTGTAGTTGATCACATTGATGGAAATCCCAAAAATAATCGGTTATCTAACCTGCAGGCTATTACACAAAGTCAGAATTCTGCACGTGGAAATACTGGAAAATGTAAATTATTCGGAAAGAGAGCTATTAAATCCATGAACATACAGACAGGACGGGAAATAACTTTCCCCTCAATTAATGCGGCTGCAAAATATTTTAGCATACAATCACGATCTATACAATATGTAGCTGATCATATACACAAATCAGCATATTCATTCAAATACGATCAGTCGATAATATTTGAATATATCTAACTCCGTACTCTTAATAAATAAAGTGTATATAGTTCGACTCTATATTTTGCCATGGGTACCTTCACCGTCGCTGCTGTCGGTGTCACTCTCATTTTTGACAGAATCAAATAACATAATTTTTCTTAATTGCATTACACGATTATCCACGATCTTCTTTTTCTCGTATTCACGAGACAGTTCGGATCTGATATTTTCGATCGAACGTGCAAGAGGCGCAAATAGCTTTACCTGTTTTTCATTTACCACCGCCAAGGATTCAAGCATAGACTGATAGATTAATTTTACGAATTTATAATTGGATGGTAATGTGTATTTATTGTCAATTTTTCTTTGTTTTAATATTTCATAATCACATAATATTTTTTCAGGATCGAGATTATCAGATAGATTTATTCCGTTATGTTTTAATTTTTTAATAGCAGAAATAATATCATTAATGTTTTCTTGGTTCATTATATAATAATTATTTCTTTAAAATAAAAAATAATATCAGTCTCTGAATAATTATTTTAAAAAATGTAGTCCCCATAACCCCATGTGAACCTCTAAGTTGCCATATGACATCTTAGCAGGATCAGAAGGTCAGGGGACTGTTTTTTGAGGATGATTGTATGATTATGATTATATATACAAATGGTGATGATTTTGATTTTTGAGGACAGCACAAACCCCATGTGAACCCCTAGGTTGTCATATGACATCCTAGCAGGATCAGAGGTTACATATAAACTTATCTCTAAGAACTTAATTCTAAGGACAGCACAAACCCCATGTGATCCCCTAAGTTGTCAAACAACATCTTAGCAGGATCAGAGGTTACATATAAACTTATCCTAATGAATATATGATTGTATGGTTATGAAATATATATAAATGGTGATGACAGGGGAATCTTGTCTACGTCCAACAGATTTTGTACACTCTCCCCCCATACGAAACCCCGGGGAGTGTAAAAGGTACACCCACCACAAGGGTGTATGATAGGAGAGTGTATTTTGTCTGTTGTGGATTTCAAGGAAATGCTCCGGGTTCCCCCAATTAAATAGCATCCATCGCCAAATGCAAGATAAAATATCTTTAGCATTTTTGGAGACTCGAACACATGAGAGTCTGCACAACTTCAATCAACATCCAACCGTCTTACCACTTCGGCCATTGCTCTCTTATCAATAATACAGTTAAATTTAAGTATATATAAAATATTTATATAATATATATCTCACAGGACTTGTATTACTAATAGAAATGTAGAACTGTACTTCAGTTTTTCAAAATTCAAAAAATAATTGTACGTATGAGTTATAGTTCGTTAAGGTAACAGACAGATGGACTAATACGCTATACACGTATATACAACTGGGTTTGTACAGGTAACGACGTAGTAGTAAGGGAAATAATCGTTTAATTTACTCCGCAGAGAGAGATAGCCGAGTTATCTCGCTTTATTATATATACAATTGATTTAATCATAGAAATTGATTATTATTCATGTATTTACTCATCAGATTATTTTTTTGTCCCCCTGATTAAATAATCGGACGTTCTATGAGCGTATATACAAATTAATATTAAGAGATTCTTGTCTTAGATCCAAAATGTTTCCTGCCTGGTCAGTGAGTTTGAAATTTATTCTTGTCAGAAATGGATTATGAACTCGCAGGTACACGGGATTAATTGGCTCTGATGCAATTAACGAACCGGGAGGGACCAACGGACTAAAACTGAATAATATATACCCTTGCTGAGCTTGGCTAGACTTAGAAAGATCTACCTGATAGCTACCTTCAATAACATCACAAACTAGATTAATTGCAATTGTTGTTGTTATATTTACAATGCCTGGCGATATATGACGTCCGTCACCAAAGGGATTGTTATTGTGTTTTAGTATAACCGGTGGTGGGGCTATTTTTCTCCATGATTCAATTACTCCCGGATAATATTCTTCAATAAGATCACTTAATGATTTCTTCATTTCAGCGTTATTTAAATCTGGTATAACAAATGTTTGTAAATCTTTTTCTGTTATTTTATAATGATCAAGAAATACTTGTTTAGATTCTGGATTTGTGTAACGATTTCCATCGATTTTAGTCGCGGTGTTTATAATACTTCGATTGACGATGTATAAATCGAACAAGATACCATTTAAATGTTTTATTGACTCGATTATTTGCTGCTTTACACTTTCATTATAATGTTGTGATAATGAAATAAGTAAATTTCTTAAATCATTAAACGTTTTATCGTATTCGGGTTTAAGAGTATCTAAAAAATGTTTAATAAATCTTACATCAACAGTATAGTAACTAATCTTCGTCCTGGTGTCTGTGTTAACAATAAATAATGCTTTATTCAACTTGGGGATTCTTTTACCGTCAAAATCGGTAAAGTAATATCTATCTTCGTTTGGAAATCCAAATCTTGTAGTATTACTCCATGGTTGTTTTCCTCGATATTCTGGATCTTTAATGAATTTTTCTTCACTCATTTTAAATTCTTCTATTTTTGGTTCTGAAACTCCATTATAAACAGGTGGAACATCAGGCCATCCTAACACTGATCTGATCGAACTTTGATAAATATCTACAGAGTAATCAGGAGAATTTATATCAATAACCGCAGATAGTGTTGGTTCGTAGACAGTAATTGCTATTTTTGATTCTTTTCCTGTAATAGATTTAATTCTGCGCTGAAACTCGTCATTAATCTGTTCTATTTGATAACTGCCCGTTGGAATTCCAACTACTTGCCAATCAGGAGTTCCATCTGGTTTATTTTTATTAGCAAATATTAATGAATTATTTGGCTGTAGTCCACCAAATGGTTTTGATCTAATATTTGGCCAGCTATAATAAACTCGCAATTGCGCTAATGCTATTTCTTTTGCAGGAATTGCGGTTGGAAAATTGACACTAAACTCAGGATTGGTCGAACTTAACGATATCATAGTAGGTTTTGACGGAGTTGTATTAGTAACGATCTGCTGAAGTAACTCCCTGTCTGTCATTATTATTATTGTTGTTATTTAATTCATTAAAATCATTAGCGATCACCTTAAAAGCGTCATCATAGGTTTTCATCATCATCGCGAATTCAGTATCAGATATTTCACCATCACTGACACACGAAGAAATATACAAAGATAATTTAGAACATGCATCTGCAACTGTATGTAATTTAATCATATAATCGTGTAATTTAGTATTTGTACAGGTATCTATCTTTTTGGTTATAATACCTAGAACTCCAGCAATAGTCGTTGATGCTGACACAATAATGGTTATAACAGTAGGTGCTGTCATCGTCAACATTGATAATAATAATCCTGTTCCAGTAATAACAGCAGAAACCGAGTAAACAACTACATCGATGACAATTATACGTCTTTTGTATTTTTTTATTTTCGTGTTATAATAGTCGATAAAATTATTTAGTCTAGTCAGACGCTCACATACCTGATTGCATCTGTAACGTTGAACGTCGATGCGAGACTGAGTTTGATCCATTATACTAACAACGTCATTTAATTAAGTTTCAGCTACGAATTCTAGGCACCACCAGTAACGTCTCGGAAGTATTTCCGTTGATATTAACGTAAAGATTTCTTTGATGTTCTTGGTTAGCATCACCAATAGAGGATTACGATATTCATTCGGTGATAATGAAGTTGCCGCATTAATTTCCGAATCGTATATAGATAACCTGTATGACCCAGTTACTTCTGCGGTATGTTCGAGTGTGTTATTTTGTGGTGTCCATGTTGATGATCCTGATGCTACTGTGTACACGATATTTTTAATTTGTCCGTGTGGAATTTTAATTAGATTAGTTTTTTGAACAATAGTAGGTATTCCACTGACAATATCATTGAGTTTCGTGTTAATGTCGGCTAGTTTTATTTCAACGGTTGGTTGTTCCCCAAAAAATTCTTTAATGGGTTTGTTTACATTTCTACCAAAATTTAAGAACGTTTCTACATGTTTGGAAAAAGTAGCACTAAGTGTAGTAATTTCATCACCGATTGTTTTTAACGAAGTTGAAATAGGAATTTCCTTATCATCGACGTATTTCTTCGTTGCAGCATCAAAATCATATTCCGTTGTCCTAAGATTATTAATGCCATTATTATTCATGTTGAGAAATGCACGCATTATACCGCCGTTGGCCAATACGTATTTAGATTCTTGATCGTCGACGTATTTCTTTGTTGCGGCGTCTGTATCTGCGGTTGGGTTTCCAAGGTCTATAATTTTATTTTGATTCATAATAATTGAACCTGTAAATGAATCACCAGCTTTCTTAATATAATCACTGACTGACGTACCGGAATCTTGTATTTTACCCTGATCAGTAAAAGTAACTATATTATTAACAACCGCATTAGGAACTCGTATAAGTACATCTGGCAGTTGTATATTACTAGTTTTTAATCGTCCTTCTTTATCCTGAAAAACAACTACTTCGTTTTGATCCACACTGGTTATATTTAATAAATCATCAATCTCATTTCTGAGCTGATCGAGAGTTGCATATTTAGATAAATCAACTTGCTGATGACCTTTACCACGAGAAGATCTTCCATAAATATCCACCATTATATTTACTAATGTCTGTTTAAATGTGACGTCGTAGTATATTCATGTACAACTTTGTGGGGTGGTTTTGTTGATTTTGATATAGCATCAAGTACGTTAAGTACTTCTCGACCACATATTGGTGGATCGGTTAATGTTTGTGTTGGTAATGTTGAATACCATATTGGAGTACTTTGATAGCCGCTAATATACTTTAAGAATTCTTTTGGTGGAGCTAATCCATATGAATCAAAATAAATAATTCCACGTGGATCAATTGCATATCCGACCTAATGCGTGCCTGGACCAGAATTTTCATCGAGATTAATAATACCTGTTTCAATGTTATTTGGTTGTTTTGGTAATTGATCACGCATGAAAACACCTCTGGATTTTTTATTTTTAATTTTTTAGCAGCATCTAGTAAATCAAAATTGGACATAGGAGATATTAGTAAACTGTCCCTGGTAATCTTAGGCCCTTTCCGTACCATGAATGTGGAGTCCCTGGTAATCTTAGACCCCTTCCCTTTTTTTTGATTCCCTTTCCTGTTGCTTTCTTTAATGCCATTCCAGCAGCGGTTCCAACAGCACCTAATGCAGCTGCTTTTGCAACAGCTGGAGCTGCAGCGGCTATTAATGCTGGTATAGCAGCAAGAAGTGGAAATATACCACCCGTCGTAATAATATCTTTAATGGCACCCGCAGAAAGATTAAGTTTTATACCTTTATTTGATTTTTTGACTTCATTGAAATGCCCCAGCTGACGTTCTGTAAGAGATAATTTATTTGAACCGCTCATCTGATCTTTCTTTAGTGATATTTTTAATCCGCAATTATTTTTTGATGCTGATTGTATCCTTTTGATCTGACCAGGAGTCAGACTAACACTAACGTGATTATACGACATTATAATATTCATAAACGATCTAATTACATGTTTTCTACTGGCGCATCAACGGCTCTCATTCGTCCACCAGCACCTTCAAGTAACATCGATTTATCGCTGAGTATGACAGCAATTGCTCTGTAATTAGGAATATCTATAATATTTCTGTTAACACGAGCTCGAAAATGTATATCAACTACTGACTGTCTGGTTAAATCTAAATGTTCGAGCGAAAAGTAATAAATCGGATATAGGTTTGTAAAATCCAATTGTGATATTTGTAAACCAGTATCAATATCAATATTTTGATCACGACCCATGAACGTCATTAGACGATGATATACACGTGCTACATGATTTTGATCGAAATTCAGTAATATATCCTCGGATGGTTCTTGACGTCCATTTATCCTTAAAGAAACTTCAGAAACACCAAGATTATCAAATATCATAATACTAAGATTTTGACTGTTTACTCGTGCAACATCTTGAAATGCAATAAATATATGTCGTGGTGCGGATATTCCC
This sequence comes from Megalonaias nervosa, assembly GCA_016617855.1. Lineage (NCBI taxonomy): Eukaryota > Metazoa > Mollusca > Bivalvia > Unionida > Unionidae > Megalonaias > Megalonaias nervosa. Next base: position 15,438 of record JAECUM010026937.1, on the reverse strand, counting down.
TGTTGAGAGGCTATTTGCCATGTAAATAAACCATTAATTGCGCTCTGAACAGCATCTGTAGTTATTGTTAACCATGACAAAGCTGATTTACCACCTTGATTCATAAAAGCAAGTAGACGTTCTTCTTCAGATATTGTTGGAGTCATCACCGGCATCCATAATGAAAGTTTTGTCAGAATTACTCTACCAGGATTAGTACCAGGGGGTCGCCAGATTGCATCATCGTCGGTTGCTTTTCGTACAAGTACAACTGTGTGCTTAGCTCCGAAAATGACTTTTCTGACATTTCTGCAAAATCCAAATATATGTGATAGTGGAATCGCACATGAAAATGCTCTTCTTCCACCAAGCAACATTGCTCGACGTGATCTAAATCCTAAATTAAAATCTGCATCTACATTAATAATCATACTTTGTACATCCACATCGGCGTTTCCAGCAAAATTTCTTGGTCGTCTTATTTCATATTGTTGATACTCTGGAGAATTAGAAGTATCTTTTACAAACATCATTGACGGGCCAGCCGATCTTGAATAATCGTCGCTGTATCTTGCAAGGCCAAGTATTGTCGTTGCAACGTCAACGTCTTTCTGAATTGATTCAATATTTTTACCATCAATCATGTACGTAGCACTATCAAATAACGCCATAATGTCATTATTAACAAAACCGACACTAACATTGTCTCCATATGCTACTGGTGCTGCAGGATTATTGATATCTAAAATTTCACCTTCTACTTCAATAAAAGCCTCAGCGGGTAAGAAATACCTACTTGAATCCTGAACTTGCAGTTCAATTCGTCCACGCTGATCTGGAATTCGAGCATCATAAGAATAATACTGATAATCACGCACAGACTCATCTTTGAGTACTGGTGCGTCCATGTCAAATGCTGGATCAGATATGCGCTTGAACATCTTTATTATAATTATTATCGTCTAAAACGAAAACCACTTCCTGCTATCAGACTAGCGGTTATATTTTTTTCTTTTTCTGACATTGGTACATCAGCCAACTCTGATAGTTTTTGATTAGCAACTTGATTTATTATTTTACTGACATTTGCAGGCATTACTTCAGTACTAGGTAATTTTACTGGCTGAGGTTTTCGTCGTATTAATCGTGTTAGTCTATCTTTAATCGCTGAAAATGCTTTACCAGCGAGATTACCAACAGCACCAATACCTTTTTCACGAACAACATCAATAGCTTTCATTCCCAGTTGCTTTGCGATCGGTATTCCTTTTGGGGCTATCCTTCTAAATAGACCCTGAACAACATCACCTAGTCCATCTCCGTAGGTTGTTTTATATACTGGTAATCGTGAGTTTATTACCCTGACCATAGTTGGTCCACGGTGAGTACTATATACGATCATTTTATTATAGTAATTGTATTTAATTACGTACTCAGTCACTATAGTAGTCATCGGCAATTTCATTAATAAGAGACTGATAAACATCAAAGTCCATGATACCGCCTGTAAATAACCGTCTGCAAATATCGGCTACTTCATTAATTATTTCTGGAGAATTATTACCAGCTCGTTTTCCTCCGATGAGAATCTCCAGACGTTCAACGTCAGAGATAACGTTATTAGGACATAGAGTAAAATCACCTCCGATAGAAAAACCGCTTCCAGTAGAAGGTTTTTTATCCGTATCATAAGATTCTTTTATATCTGATTCTATCGTTTTTTTTTTTTTCCTGTTAATTCTTTTATTCTTTCTTTTAAAAAGGTTTTCGTATTCTTGTCCTTTTCTAGCGCAAATTGAATCATCAGATCCTTTATTTCGTCATTTATTTCCATCAGCCGTCGTTTTAATCCTTCCCTATAAAATTCAAATGCTTCTTCCTTCTCTCTTTGTTTTTTTGTTTTTTCCTCTGATGACGGTGGTAATGGAGATGGTTGTTGTTGTGGTAGTGGTGGTAATAGTATTGGTGATCGTTGTTGTGCAATATAGTTATTTATCTTGTTTTTATAGTCAGTAAAATTTGGATCATTTTTTCGAACTTGATTAACGTTATAGCGTGTACGATATATCCATTTGTGCCAAGTATCCTCATTTGCGGGATCACCAACAAATTCAGATTTTAAAAATTGTTTTTGATTATAATAACCTCTCACAGCAATCTCAATTAATTTTAGATCTTCGGCTTCTCTAATAAGATCAATACCTTCTTCAGTAAACTTATCAACCAGATTAACCCTAGCTCTTGCTTCTGGTTCTTTTTCTGATTCCGGTATACGATATTTTATATCGCCTATTTCAGCACGAGCTTGATCAATACCTTCAAGTATTTCTTGCATTGGTTGAGCAGCAGCTATTTCAGCTGGAAGTTCTCGTAAAATCTTTTTTGTTTTTCTTAGTTCTTTCTGCTATTTTTCCAGTTGCCTCAGCGGTTTTCTCTAAAGCAGGAAGAAGAGGTTTAGTTGTCTCTGTAATAGGTTTAAATAATTGTTTTGTATCCTCTTCAAATTCAACATGAGATTCCTGACGTTCTTGTAGTTGTTGCTTGACAGCATCACGAACAGGTAGATATTTTCTAATTGCTTCTAGTCGCTCTCTTGCTAATCTAGCTGAATGATGTTCTCCGATGACAACCATATTAATAATATTTATAATAATTGTTTAATTACAGCAGCAGGCAGGGTGAACGACAAAAATTAAGTGACCCGGCGAGTAAACTAAACGCACTATAACATAAAAAACAAAAAAGTCAAAAATAAAATAACAAAAATGAGCTAAACCGAATGATTTATTATTCGTTTTTCAAACTATACGGTAATAATAAAAGTTAGGGGGTTCGGTTTAGCGTTATTGACCTTATTTTTCAGCCTCTGTAGGAACATTTATTTTTGTAAAATAAGGTCTCGTACAAAGTGGTCTGTTCACCCTGCCTGCTGCTAACCGGTTTGTCAAAATATAAATGTATGTCATAGGTCAGAATAAATGGAAACCTGGAAACGGGAATTTGAACTATTACGTCCCCACAAATAAGAACCTACATTATATACACCTTAAATAAAAAAAAATTTAAATACCCACAACGACAGAATAAGGGAGGGGATACATATATAAAATCCTTTAAAATTTTCAGCCCAAAGGTGATCACCTCAATGTCTTGCTAATTTGTCAGCGAACACCAGCGCCACCCCCAACATGACAATAGAACCAAACTAACATAATGGCATAATGCCCAAATTTAAGTTCAGTTTGAGAGAAACAAAGAAATAGAAACAAATGAATGAGAGGGAGAGAGCACAAATCTAAAAAGACTAATACTAGGAATATTATTGAAAAAAAATATCCGAACTTTATGATTACATTGAAAACGAAAAGAGGAAAAAGTTTGCAAAAGAGTGTAAAAGAATAATAGATAACGATGAAAATACTGATAACGATGAAAATACTACATCTCCACTAAACATTGCTCAAGCAAAATGCTAACAGGGGAAAAAATAAAAACGCCGGGAAAATTTATATACAAAATAAAGCCATGCGGAGAAACATGAAGGCAAATACTAACGCATACAATGTTAATCAACTTGGACTGTATAGAAGTCACCGGTGAAAAAAGGTGCATTTATGTTAATTGATCAATAAAATGGCATTCAGTTTGATAGGGAAAAAGTTATATAAAAAGAATTATGACGAAATTCGTCTTTAAAAAAAATAAATGTTGTAAATATGTAAAATACTCTATAAGAATATATACCCTAAAGTACAAGCAAATGGATCACTCCGGTAGCCTAGTGTTACAGCGTTCGCCTCGGGGGTGGGAGATCGCGGGTTCGAACCACAGCCGAGTCATACCAAAGACTTATAAAAGTAGTACTAGCAGTTGCTTCGCTGGGCGCTCAGCATTAAGAGGTTAGTGTTAGGACTGGTATCAGGTTAATGTGACTGGGTGGGATACGATGCTACATGTCTGCGGCATGATGCCCCGGTGCTAGACATCACTATAAACTGTCACACTGCAGACATTGTGACGATATGATTGAAAAATTGTTAAAGCTACGTTAAAAATCCAAATCACACACACACACATAAATGGAGCGTTGAAAAAATTATTCAATATATAACCGTCAGTTGGCAATGATATTTACTGTCGATGATTTTATATCTAAATGCAATATAAGTTTTAAGTATCAAAATAAGATAAAATAAAAGCATTAACTGTATACAAAATTTAAATATAGAAATGTTCCAACATGCAGACAACTGCACTAATTTCTTCTTCGATAAATCTTCACACATTTGTTTACAAAAGAACATTTGGAAAAGCATCAGGGTCAAAGTTTAACCATTAAAAGACAGAAATTCGTCAAATTGGGAACTGGAAAGGAAATCATCTACGACTACCGCTGGAAAATATACCCCCACCCCCCAACAAAAAATCCCAAATAAATAAATAATAATAATAATAATAAAAAAGATAACGTAAAAGTTCCAATTAAAACAGGGGGAAGTTTAGTCATATGGAAATGAGAGTCAGGGCTTGTGGAATTTGAGTCAGAGCTTGTGGGTTTTTTTAAGACACCCCCCCCCTAGGCACGTGTCCCAACAAATTTTTTTTAGCGCTGCAGGGAAAAGAAAAAGCAAAACTTTAGTAAAGTATATAAACTAAAGGTAATAAATACACACGCGAGCGTGTATGCAAATGTAAATTTGTTTATACACGAGTTTTTTTTAAAAAAAGATAAGAAAGACATGCATAATTAAATCTTTAGAAACAAGGTAATTAACGTTATAGAGTTCCTGACAGAATGTAAAGCATTCGATACTGTTGGTTTGTTTGTTTTTTTTCGTTGATTGTTTTTTTTTTTCTCTTAGAAAATATTAATTTGTAACGGTATGGACGTTACTGTATTGTCTGACATTACATAAATTGTTTTGCTTTTAGTACTACTGCCTACATTTCTGCCTTGATTCTACCATTCTTATTTTAAAGAAATGAGAGAGACCTGCTTTACATGATGTTTCATTGACTGCAAATGTCCTAAGTGAATACTGCAGACGCGAGCACATGGAAAATTTAGCTCACACGAAAAACTCTAGTCCCAAAAAGTGCTGCGTTTCTTTTCTTTCCTGTTAGTTCGCTCGGCCTCATAAGCCTCAAGTGATATATTATTATTATTATTATTATTATCATTATTATTATTATTATTATTGATTCATCTTTACCTGTGGTCATTAATCGTTTAGTAATTAACTTTACATGTATTTGAAAGGGTTTTCTAAAGTCTGTTCCAATTCTTTACATTTCCTTTTCTAATTTCTATCTTTTTATCTTGTAGTAATTCGTGTTTGGGTTTGGATGGATGAGTTATCTTCTTATGTTGTGTGTGTGTGTGTGTGTGTGTGTGTGTGTGTGTGCTATTTTCTGTACTAAAATACTCCGAGCTTTACCTTAAATTGGCACCATATAGCCTCTACTGTCTGACGTGCCGTCAGAAGGGTTAATCTTCCTATGTTTTTGGGGGGCGGTAGGGGTGGAAGGATTTCATTTCCATGGATTATTGTTGTCTATTTTCTTTCCCTCCGATTCTTTCTACTTACATTTCTAGAGTTTTACCTTTAATCCGCGCTGGTGGCCACTATAGTACAGACGTGCCGTAGAGCTCTACATACATATATGCATACATACATACATACATACATACATACATACATACCTACCTACCTACCTACCTACCTACCTACCTACCCACCTCCCCACCCACATACATACTTAATCTGAAATACGTAGCTCGAAGCGAATTATGCACTGATTCAAATGGCCCCAGGGGACCAGAATGGCCAAGTGGACTAATGCATTTGCTTATACAGATCACTGACATCTCACCTCTGTCCGAATTGGTTTGAGTCTCAGCTCGGCCAGCGTACGTATGTGAGAAGGTTTGCCAGTAGCTTTCCGTATGTTGGTGGTTCTTCCCGGGTTATTCATCCACCAAATATACCGGCCGCCATGTTTAGACTATCATGAACTGAAAAATGGCGTTAACCCCCCCCCCAAAAAAAAAACAATAGATGGCGCAATACGAAATACGATATCAGATCTACACTGTCTTACAGAGGACAACGGACATCTTATTTTAATTAGAGTGGATATGTACGCAGTGATGCAGATAAAGAAAAAAAAGATAAAAAATAAAAATAAAAAACAACAACAACAAAAACAAAAAACAAGGACCGATCACTCATTTCGTTGGAAGTGCATGGATCCTAAATATAACGCCAACTGAAGATCACGTCAACCAACAAATAACAAGTTACTTTGTTGAGATCATTGAAGGAAATAAAAAGAAGGAAAACTGAAACGCAAAACAACAACAACCCCTACAAAAACAAAAACGGAAAAAAAACCCCCCAAAGAAACACACACCCCAAAAAGAAAATAAACAAACCAGAATTACACATTGTCCTAGGTCCTTTGAAAACGACGTCAAATACGACACTAAGATTGAAAAACAAAGCTATGAATTTATAATCTTAGCTGATTGCAACAGTCGCTTGCTAATGGTCATGATATGGGTGAGCATGGCAAGTAAAGGATAAAGTAATTAGAAATATTTCGTATAATAACAGCATAGTTGGATCTGCGTTGTAGTAAAATCACAGTGCAAGCGGTGTAATGAAATTAGAGCACAAAACAATAAATACACGTACTCAATGTAGGAAAAAAAAATATCCTGTGGTTATGTCGTTGTTGTTATTGTTATGGGATTTTCCCCTTTTTCAGCATATGATAGGTTACATATAGCGGCGGGACCGGGAAGAACCACCGTCCAACGGGAAGCTACTGGAAAACTAGCCTGGTACCCTGGCCTCCCATGATGCTTTTCAGATCATCATAAAGGTCTCACTGGATAGTTTCGTATTTTGACACCTCCTAATTTTTAAGGTAAAAGGCATGAACCTAATTATGATAAGCCTAGCATTTATAAATTCACACAGAAGCTCAATCTGTAATGTGGTTTAGATTTACTTTAAGTTAGGCTTGAAAATGGGTTGGCTTGTTTGGTGACTGCCTGTCACAGTTAGACTAGCATTGGAGATCAAATGCTGCTAATGAACAGCCGACTTGAATTACGTATTTACTTACGTGTGTGTGTGTGTGTGTGTGTGTGTGTGTGTGTGTGTGTGTGTGTGATTTAGATTTTTAACGTAGCTTTAACAATTTTTCAGTCGTATCGCTACGATGTCTGCAGTGTGACAGTTTATAGTGATGTCTAGCACTAGGGCATCATGCCTCAGATATGTGACATGATGTCCCACCCAGTCATATTATCCTGACACCAGGTCCACCAGTCCTAACACTAACCTCTTAATGCTGAGTGTCAAGCGAGGCAGCTGTTAGTACCATTTTTTAAAGTCTTTGGAATGACTCGGCCCGGGCTCAAACCCGCGACCTCCAGCATCCGAGGCGGACGCTCCAACCACTAGGCCATCGGAACGGTCTTTACGTATGTCTGCTACAGAGGTAAATATCTAAAAATCGAGATGGTTGAGGCGTGATGAAAAGTATGCTAATTTGTTATAGTACTAGTGAACTTTATTCATGCATAAGGCACATACTGATTCTTTTAACCGCCTTGTCACAGGAAAATATTCAAAATAGCTCTTTGCGGTCAAAAATGAATGTAAAAAGAGGGGTTGGTGGCAGTGTTGGTTCAGTATAAAAGCCACCAGTTGTATAAGGAATTAACCTGATTGCTGCAGTCAAAATCTCACATGCATGCTTTCTACAGAAATCATTAGTTTGTTTTTATTCGTATCTTTAGTGTAAAATTATTCTCATTTTTATGCAATAGGTCATTTTTGGATGAAAATTCACCAGATAAACTGTCCAGTGAGAACTTTCTCACCTACCCACGTTAGCCGAGCCCGAGACTGGATCCTTCGCGGAAAGAGGTGAGATGTCAGTGATCGCGTGCTTTTTCAAGTATTACAACTGGCGTAATGCATCTAATTAATTTCGAAACATTTTAAATCTTTGCTGAAACGTCAACATTGCTTATGTGATTCTCAGTCAGTTATCAGCTTAATAGTGGAGCCCCGGGTGGCCAATTGGTCTAAAGAGCTCGCCTAGTGATTGAAAATAAACGTCAGTCCAAGTAGATGGACTTGATGCACAAATACCAAAATAATTCAGAAATAAAATACAACCTTCTTTAATGCGCCTTTCAACTATAAAGAAGAAAATAAATCTTTGAAGAGTATGGACTTGATTATGGTAAGAATCAAGAGTTGAATAAATTGTTAATGAACTTGAGTCATATTTGTAAAGGATCATCATTCGCAAATTCGACGATTTAGCAAGAATGGTTCATTTAAAAGCACTCAACTGGAGAGGCTACACAAGGCAATACACATCATCCACATATTTTTAGACAAAGTTTACATTGTTTTTGTAGGTATCATAGCATCATTCTGCAGAACTAAAGCCGTAAAAGAACCAAATGTTTCCATTTGTAGAATGCAAGACGAATAACAATTAATTAAAGACATAAAACTTTCCATATATAGTTAAAAAGGCTACAGAAAAAAACAAAACCAAAAAACAAACAAAAGCAATATCGAAAAGGCGCGAGGCTAGATATATTTTACCCAAGACATAATATTTTCAGGCAACAAGCAGCGCACAATGAAATGATCATTGGAAAACTCAAACATAAACAAAGGCATTTTCAACAGCTCCTCAGCAGACATTTTAGATGTTGGTACTAGCTGATTGGCAACCGATTTCTGCGGCAGCATCATGTGTGAAACTGTTTAAACGGTGTTCAGCGATGCGTGGTAAATGACGTTTACGGGTTTTTTTTTCTTTCTCTGACATAGCAAAAACTAGTACACCACAAATTCTACAACATTTATGTCCAGCATAAAAAGAACCGATTAGCATTGGAACAGCCTTATTTAGACCATTATCAAGTCTGTGGAGAAAGCCCGGCATCAGAGAGGTCGGTTTAAGAGAAGTGTCCTTATATCGAAGACTCCACATCTCTATCACCACAGGCCCGGCCCTAGGGCAAGGCGAACGAGGCAACCGCCTTGGGCCCCGCGCTTCTCCGCAATGCCTTTTTTTTTTTGTTTTTTTTTTTTTGCAAAGGGCCCCGCGCTTATCGCTTGATGCCTTGGGCCCCGCATGCTGCCTTGGGCCCCGCACATTCTAGGGCCGGGCCTGTATCACCAGATGTCAATCAGTTATTGTGTTTGTTTGAAATTCAAATGGACAGCTAACCACTCCTGTCTTGGGCAACGTATGCTTCTTTACGTGCCAAGTTTGTCTAAGAGGACGCCAGTTGCCCTGATCTTTAGAAACCAAAATATTTTGTTCAGTATAAAGTATAATATGAAATAATTAAAATCTTTTGGCGAGCAGCTAAGTTTGAAAGATGTCATACGAATGTGTGTGTGTGTGTGTGCGTGCGTGCATGTGTGTGTGTGTTCTGGCTGAGGTTAAGTGACGTTGTTCAGATTTGACTTCTTGTGTCTCATGCGCGTTCTCTGCCTGTGTAATGCAATGTTTCTGAATTGAGAGATGTGTTTCTTTGTTATTGTAGTTGAATTGAACAATTGTGATTTTTAACGCTCAATAAATTCTGTGACCAAGAAAAGGACCAGATGAACATTGTAAATGCCCTGCTTTCTTCGTTTTTATTTTGAGATTTTCTTTTTGCAGTGGAGGATAATCTAAACACTATACGTACTTCCGCTGTCTTGTTTTAAGTGTGTGTGTGTGTGTGTGTGTGTTCCGCTGTCTTGTTTTAAGTGTGTGTGTGTGTGTGTGTGTGTGTGTGTGTGTGTATATATGCTGCCTTATATATACCTTATATATATGCTGCTGCTGCTCCCTTTTCTTTCCTGCCCTTATATATATATATATATATATACACACTAAATTCAAGATCAATCCCAAATACATCCATAATAAAGTGGCCAAACTTTCAAAGAAAAGAATTTAGAATTTTGTTTCTTGAAGAAGGATGGTATATTATTCAAAGACGTGGTTATCTCTGTTTTTATGATTTGTTAATAGACTTACAGCAAATAAATGAATTCGGTTTCCTTTTGCCTTGTGCAAGTCACGTGACCCCGGTACAAACAAATTTTATATTACGATATTTTCATTGTACTGTATGCGACATTGCGGTTATATTTTCATTGTACTGTATGCGACATTGCGGTTATATTTTCGTTGTACTGTATGTGACATTGCGGTTATATTTTCATTGTACTGTATGCGACATTGCGGTTATATTTTCATTGTACTGTATGCGACATTGCGGTTATATTTTCATTGTACTGTATGCGACATTGCGGTTATATTTTCGTTGTACTGTATGTGACGTTGCGGTTATATTTTCATTGTACTGTATGCGACATTGCGGTTATATTTTCATTGTACTGTATGCGACATTGCGGTTATATTTTCATTGTACTGTATGCGACGTTGCGGTTATATTTTCATTGTACTGTATGCGACATTGCGGTTATATTTTCATTGTACTGTATGCGACATTGCGGTTATATTTTCAAGTGTTCATTCATTGTCTAATGTAGGTATATATAAGCGCAAATGCTGTTTTTAGTAAACAGACTATTTAAGTAGGAGACTTTTTTGTTTATTACACCACTTTCTTTGCGATTGTGCCGAGTTAGGTAAAACTTTTGCTAAAACTGCATTTCAAGTTGACGCAAAAGGCTTACATTACTATCACGTTGACATAACGAGGTTTTGAACATGTGAATTAATTATTCTTTATTCGCTTCATTTCATACCAGCGCTAATTTCTATTACAATTTTTATCCCAATTTTACAACTTTGCATGTGGTTGTTCAATGAACATGCTGGGTTACAATCTTATTTCGAGATCGATAGACACAAACTATGTTAAAGTTAATATAGATGCTTCGTCTGTATTCATCTTTTGTTTTCTTGCAAGGCAAAAATAAGCGAAGACCGATTCCAAGCTTCAATTGATCCACTAGCAACCAATCGATTAATCAGCTTGTTATGATACATATTAAACGAGGAATATATTGTAATGACGCTTGATAGATAGATAGATAGATAGATAGATAGATAGATAGATAGATAGATAGATTGAAATGTGTTTAATTTTTTTCCATGATTTTTGATTGTAATAGTCGTTTGTTAACAACATATTAAATAACTATCTTTTTCCATGATCATAGATTATACTTTAAGATAATGTAAAGATGGTGACATTGCTTTTTGAACTTCGAAGGTTCTAGAAGGCGTACCCGTTTCTTGTCTTGTTTGTAAGTTATAAATAAGCTGTTTACTGATATTAGAGTTCAAGGTCTAGCCCTAAAACTTTATAGAAGGGAACTTGTTTACGAATATAATTGGAAAATGATCCACATCTCTGACATGTTTTGTTTCTTAGTTTTATTTATATAAAATTGAAGTAAACAAAATTATTTTTATTCCATCTTTAAGTTCAGTTGTGTTCAGATATAATTAGAGAGGAATTATTTATAAAAATTATTCACTGGAATTCCAAACTGCTCATTGACTTTTTGGACTAAATCACTATTTTGTGATTATTGTGAGTTCGTTCAAAGACATTATAGATTATATCAATGTGATACATCAAGACTGTTGGCACATCAGCTCATTCAAGCCCTTTGGCATATCAGCACATTTAATACCGAGATTCATACGGAGAACTCTATACATTTGGACCTGTGATAAAACTTTTAGGACTATTTGGGATTTATTTCAAAATAATGTAATTTCATTATAAATTTTCACTTTGTATTTAAGGGAAATAATTTTTTTGTTATATTTTGCTAAACGTGTTAGTTTTGCTTTTTCTGTTACTTAGTTTATTGCCATAGAGTCGTAACATACATGCATCCATGCATGCATCCTTGCACACACACACACACACAAACACACACACACACACACACACACACACACACATTGTCATATTACTATGAAAAACTTTTGATGCCATCATAAATAGTGTATCGACTGACCGAATCGGTAACAGAATTGATAGATCGTCTTTAACGTGCCTAGAAAAATATAAGAAACTTGCTAAATAAATAGCATAATTTTGTAAAATAATTTTTGACACAAGTGATTTTAAAACTAAAAACAGACCATTCAGCAGAAGAAGTATAAGAAGGTAGCTTGTCAACAGTAAACGATGAGTACGCCTGTTAAGATTCACATGTACACACTGTGTTATAATTTTTCGAAACTGGCATTTAACTTAGAAAAAAAAAATAAACCACAATTGTCATTTGTCACGTGCTGAGCATGTTTATATGTCTGATTTCAACGATGTATCCCGGTCACATGTGGTTTTTAAAGCCATTGTCAATAATGTAGAGACGTGGTGAATTTTCATCCGACAACGACCTATTGCTGAGAAATGAGAATAATTTTACACTGAAGATACAAAAAAACCTAATAATTTTTGTAGAAAGCATGCATGTGAGATTTTGACTGAGGCAATCAGGTTAATTCTTTATACATTTGGTGGCTTTTATACTGAACCAACACTGCCACCAACCCCTCTCTTTGACATTAGTTTTTGACAGCAAAGAGCTATTTTGAATATTTTCCTGTGACAAGGCGGATAAAAGAATCAGTATGCGACTCATGCATGAATAAAGTTCACTAGTACCATAACAAATTAGCATACTTTTCATCACCCCTCAACCATCTCGATTTTTAGATATTTACCTCTGTAGCAAACATACGTAAATATGTAATCCAAGTCGGCTGTTCATTTGCAGCCCAAGTTATGCATTTGATCTCCAATGCTAGTCTAACTGTGACAAGCAGTCACCAAACAAGCCAACCGACTTTCAAGCCTAACTCAAAGTAAAATGTAAACCAAACTACAGATTTAGCTTCTGTGTGAATTAATAAATGTTATGCTAATGATAATTAGTTTCATGCCTTCTGCCTTAAAACTAGGGATCCGGTGAGACCTAACAGTACATTCGCTCACCAATTCTACTGGTGTCACGTTATATTCAAAATGTTGTTCTCATTTCACACACTAGACGGCAATATCTCTTAGGTACTTTCATGTAACGTGTTCATGAATAGAGTATGGAACCATCGCTTAGTGTGGACTCTATTTCGTCTCTCTTGTTTTCTTCATTTCAATAATAAAACAGCCATGATTTTATTTATTGTTTTAAAGAAAGGTAGTCAAAAACTCTTGGTTAGAAATACATTCGATAAGTGCTAATTATTCTCGTTATACAATGCGACATTTGTATGAGGTACAGTCCTAATTTAATAACATAGTTTTATTTATTTTTACAGATTTCCAATTAGGTTAGCTGTTTTATGCCATGTAAATAGCTTGGGGTTTTGGGGTTTTTTTTTTTTTTTTTCGTTTCTTCAGCATCCCGTAGTCTTTAATATGAACATCGTTGCATAAATAGTTTGAATACGAAACGTTAGCTATAATTTGATTAAAGTTACACCAATCAGCGCTGTTACGATTAAATGACAAACATTGACTCAAAGCTCTTTTTTCCCCCGCAAAATGATCATCAGTTGAAATAAGCACACGTGGCTAAGGAGAAATAAAATGTACTCTAATTCTAAATAAGAAAGTAAATATAAGGTAAGAAAAGTTACCAAGGATGCTGTGCGAATATTAAATCTTTCGAAATTCAAACAGCAGCAACTCTTTCTTTGACCGACCTTAATGCATAACCTGCCTTGGGAGAAAGTGAAGATATTATTACTTGGGGTAAAACTCGCCTAATTCGACAACTCCATCAATGGAAATTAAAGGATCAAATTATTTACTATCTTTCTTTAATTTCACTCAATAAGCACACAATGGACACACAATGGACACGGATCGGCCTATCTGAATCTTGTTTACAGACTTGTTTTACCACTACTTTGAAAACCATGGAGTGGATGGTAAGCAACTAACTAACGATTAATGATTTTTGCACGAAAACTTTAATTTGTTATTTAATAGGTTGATCAGTTTCTGTGTGTAGCTTGCTGTTAAAATGAAGGTTATTGGGAAGTCAAGAAAGGTCAAAGATTGATTCCACAATGATTGCTTTGATGGAACAATAAGATTAGCTCTATTAAATGCAGTATTCTTGCATAATGATACATTATTGACCGAAGAATGCACCAAAATCATTGGAATTACGATTTCGATAGAACGTTAGGAATCTCAGCAGTGACTCGGCCCTTATCTTTAGGAATGGCATGCCTAAGTCACGTTCTAACCTTCTGTCTAAGATAAGACACTATGTTCTGACGTAGTACTTTGAATTTTATTCTCATCTGAAGTATGACGTGCTACTCTCAGATGTTGACTTGCTACTCTCAAGTTCTTGACTCCCCAGTCCGACTTAGAACTCCGTACAACACTAAGATAAGCTGCCACAATGCTAGTACCGACCGGATTGAGCTACGTCTTGGGTATGTATTTGCCTGAAGCCACTTTTCTTCTTCTTCTGTCATATTAAAGTCAAGTGTGTGTGTGTGTGTGTGTGTGTGTGTGTGTGTGTGAGAGAGAGAGAGAGAGAGAGAGAGAGAGAGAGAGAGAGAGCATGATTTAGATTTTAAACGTAGCTTTAACAATTTTTCAGTGATATCGCTACAATGTCTACAGTATGACAGTTTATAGTCAAGTCTAGCACTGGGGCATCATGTCGCAGACATATAGCATGATGTCCCACCAGGCCGACTAGTCCTTACACTAACCTCTTAATGCTGAACGTCTAGCGAGGCAGCTGTTAGTACCATTTATTTAAGTCTCTGGTATGTAATGTGTTATTGAAAATTAATAACAACACCAATATTAGAACGGAATAAGTAATCGCCAAACTTTCTTTCCTAAATCATGAATGAAATAATCTCCAGCTAAAACTGGAAGTTGAAAGTAAGAGATATGATGTTTGCTTCCCGCTAAGAGCAGGTTTCCTGAAGTGAAAACATTATGAGGCTAAAGGTCATGACGATATGCATTTTTGGCTTCGTCTATATAAAAATGAGAACACTGTTAGTTATCCACAGAGACCATTCTTAAGCTTGTTTCTTGGTTTATTTGGATGCTTGCTCTGTTCGTTCGTTTTGATAGTAGAAAACAAAACAATCTCTGACCAGTAGTGATCACACACACATGACTGTGCCTTTAATTAATTAATTAATTAATTAATTAATTAATTGTATGTTTGCATGTATGTATGTGTCTGTCTTAGAATATATCAAACATCTTTCCACCAGGAGGTCAGGGATGTAAAATAGGTCGTAAGAAGGGATTAATGGAGGCACCGTTTTGGCCTAGGCATACGTTCCGTTATATTGTTCTAGCTAAAATGATCTTAGACGTTTGAAAGCAGTGCACTTACATTCAAAATCTTTATTTTAGATGCCTAGTTTTACTTGGCA
>JAECUM010026936.1:0-18793 GCA_016617855.1 Megalonaias nervosa | reverse complement strand
TTTAATTGTAAACCAAACTATTGCAATATCAATCTAGGCAAGGAAGACTAAACTCGTAAGGTTCTGCATGGAACGTAAAACGTTGTCAGCACCTTAGAAAACTGGTTTCAGTTGGAACAATGACTTTTCTAATTTCGAGATTGAACTGTACGTGGAATATGGTGTGATATTGCATTTAAAACACAGCTAGACAGAACTATAAAGATTAAACATAACGTATTTCCTTCAAGGCTCAAATCAAAATCTTATCACAAACCCAACAGCTCTGCGATCCCGAATTTCATAATCAAAATTGTAGGTCCTAAAGAAAAGGGTTCCAAATGTGTGTGTGTGTGTGTGTGTGTGTGTGTGTGTGTACCTTGAAGAGCTCATGTCGCCACTGCGTTCTCTTTCACTCGTTCTTAATTTAAGCTGCAATAGTTGTCATAAGAAAGAAGTCAGGTATACACAGACTGGGTCTTAGAACAAGAATTTTAAACGTTTGATCATGCCAACGCACTTTAGCAGATTTTTTTTTTATAAATATCACATTCTCATTTCTAGTATTAAAATGTGTTACACCTTCTACCCTGTCTTACGCCGGTGTAACCGATTCATTTCCACTGTATTTACCCACGTAGTCAAACGTGTTTGGCAGCTGAGGTAGAATGAATAGCATATCATATCTATGCCATGATCTGCTGACGATGGCTCCATGGTTAGCGTGTCGGCTTCGCGACCGAAAGGATGTGGATTTGAATCCTACTAGTGGACCAGCATGGACCACTGTTGTATGTTCCTGGACATGGGACTTAACTGCATTTTGCATTTGCACTAAATAGCCTTCATTTGTTGCTGTGCCATCATAAGACACCAATCCAAAGCTGATCTGTAATAGGAACAGCTAGAAAAAAATCTCGGTAATACATCCACGGAGTGATGCAGCGAAGGTGTAGAGGTGGGTGGCGGTGTGGGTGGAATTCGCTGGAAAATGTCGAAGAACTAAAACTTTGGAATGCTTTGGCCAATAATAAGGCATAGTGGAAAGGCCTCTGCGTGCCCGGAATGAGCTGGTCTGCTGACGTAGCAGGTCTCGTTATGTGCTCTTTGCAGTATGTTAAGAGTTATTCATGGATACGTGTTATTCAACGAAATTCTTAATATACCTTTAAATTGCTCTACAACACATTTCATACTATCTAACCTGTTGGTTCGTTAAATTGATTTCCTTGGCATATCTTTAAATTACGTCTTGCCCCTTTTCCGATTCTGCCGATACAATTGCATGACTCAAGAGTTTTAATCGGACATGTATCGACTCGCGATGTCTTTAATCAATTTGATGAATTTTTTGCAAGTGCTGAAGTTGAATACATGTTTTTGTTCGGATTTGCCTGCGGTCTCGGTGAATTCGCATGTATTTATTTGATAGGTAAGATACTGATTTCTATTGTCGTGGTGATGATGGTGGAATTGACCTCATATAGGCGTGTGTTGACTCTTCTCTCGAGAAAAAGGAAAAAAAATTCCAAAATATGCACACATAAGATAATTCGTAATGAAGCGTGCGTCTCCTTCTTCCGAACTTTCTTCTTTTTCTACTTCTGTCAAAAACATTATAACTTCTTCATCAGTATTTTCGATATCTTTTCTTTAACCAGAAAAAGAAATTTCATTTGAAGAAACAAACACATTTTTCATTCTGAAGCTTGTCTTTTACAATAAAGTTTAAAGAATGGAAGCTATCAAGATTATTTTTTACTCTTGATATATTTTGTATATAAGTTAACATGAATAAACAACAAACTTGTCATAATTCAGGACGTACAGATCGTTTCGGATATATATATGCCCGGCCTTCAATCAGAGCATCCTCAGCATTTTACCTTAAACAAGTTATGACGTGTAGCATAATCAGATAGCTTGAATGTCAGTCATGAAAATGATTACAGCACGTGACTACATGATTAAATACAACGTCACTATTTTTTGGATTAATTAAAAATAAGATTCGTAAAACACTTGTAATTAGCAATATCTTTCTTGGTTTGGATATGTTTAATTAACCTGCTATGTAGTCTATATACGTCAGGAAATGGATCGTAGACTTTCTTCTGCTTTGCTGTGCTCTTTGTTGCTAGTTTTCCACCCAAACTAGGGATATCAGCCTGCCTTTATTTTAAAAGCTAAAGACCTTACTAAAACAATAAAGTTCAATCTTTATGTTCGGATACACATCAGAAGGAGAAACCGTTTCTTAAATTTAAATAACATAACTCAAAACGTGATACCTTACGACACCCACTCAAAGTTGCGCAATGCATGTTTGACAAAGAAATGCGATGCCTTAGACCTGACAAATAAACAGAATGGCTTTACACCTGACAGATGAACTAGACCTGACATATCACGTGAAGGTCATAATTTTACACCGCTCTCGATTATACAGAACAAACAAAATGTGTTTTCAACATTTATTCATATTTACAAAATTTTTGATTTTGTTGACATGGACATGATGCCTTGCAAAATTGTATCGTGTGGAATAGATCGTAGAGTGTACACTTCAACAGAATACACATACATAAATGCATCAGCAAACCTTAAGGTTAATGGACAGTGAGCATACTGGTTTTAAGGAAGAACGGACGTTAGACGAGTAGATATCCTGCCACCATACTTACTTTCTAATTTTCATAAAATGACTTGATCTTGAATGTAAATGAACTTCACCAAGGTACTGATGTCGATAGAATCAAGTCTTTGTTACTATACGAGGACGATATATGTTTTCGTCTGAAAATGAAGGAGAGGTGCAATTAATGTTTGACCGTGATAGTTATAATACGTTTGTGCTATATTTCATAAGAATTCTGATTTCCTGATAAATATAGACATCCTTGCAAAAGTTGCAGGGAGAGCTCTATTGCTATTTTGTCAGAAACTACATAATCTTAGAAATGTTAAGTTACAAATTTCTATACACTCTTTCACTCATGTATCAGACCAGTTCTGGATTACGGCTCGTCAGTTGTGGGAATATAAACAATACATGGATGTAGATGCAGTGCCAAATAGAACTTTACAGTACTCGGGGTGAACAGATTCACCTCAACTCTGGCAATCCACTGGAACAACTGGCTGGATGTGTTTTATACAGCGAAGGTGGATTTCAATAGTTCTTTATTGGAATATACTAATATACCGTATGTACTCGCTTATAAGTGGAGTCAGAGTGCACATTGCACAGACCCAGATCTGCCGTCGCATAATACGCTGGTATATCTGGGTCTGTGCAGTTTTTATTTTTTTTTTCATATACTCTGGTCTGCATGCGCATTATGCTATGGCAGATCAGAATTTTTGTTGTTTGCAGTTTTACTCGACTTATAAGCGAGTATAAACGGTTCTTGGACAATAGTGGGCTCAATAAGCGAGTCTCATTAAGGCACTATGATATATACTACAAAAACACATCATCCTGATTAGAAACATATCTGAGAGGATTGATATGAAAAATTCGGCCTCCAACATGTCTCGAACTCAAGACCGTTGTTCACCGGACTAGTGGTCTACCATGGTAGAATTGATATCGAATTATCTCCATATGCTGTACTCAGTTACATTAACCAAACTAAGTTTATTCAAAACCGCGTATATTAATTTCAGTAGAGTGAAACGAATTCTAGTGGATATACCGTTTCCATTTTTTTAAAACTACTGAAGGTATAGTAGCACCGCAAAATGTTTCATAATTAATCATCACCGTGAACAGCTCCCGATTGGAGCTTTTTATGGAAACTGTATCCGTATAACACTCCAATGGGAGCATTTAACGATCGAAGCGATCCACGGCGTAACAGAGCCCGATTTGTATACCCTTTATTACAATTAGTTCATAATTAGCTTTATTATATGCTCATTTTTTTCTCCGTTAACTTTACATTGTCAGAATCGTGCAATATTTTGCGATACTGAACTCCTCACGCTCAATTCATACTGCATTCTCGCGAATAAAGGAACTACTTTCTATTGTAAACAAACGATTTGTTTCTGAATGAACTAAAACAGATGTTTAGTGGACTGACACATACAAACTGCTTTGGCACATTCCGCGCTAACTTTTTTGATACAATGTTTCAGATTTAGGCTAGCTATAGACGCCAGACAGGGTCATTACAATAACATGAAAGTTATAAGATATAAACTGTCTTCTTTAGCTGGTAATAAAAATGGCAAAAATATACTTACAATTTTACATCCTGAATTTCCTAAAAATGTACTTTAGTAGTTCTGTAAATCCGAATTACATGAGCCACGTCATGGGTTCTCAAGCTTGATTACACATTTCGAAATTGTACTGTAATTTCGAGTTTATTCCAAGTGCACTTACATCCTCCTTACTGCACTCTAAATGAAATAAACATTAAATTCCACAGCGTCTTTTCGATAATTGCAATTGAAAGACTTCATATTTTTCCCACATTATGATCTGAATCATTCAGTGACAGAATAGAAACACGCACGCCGATGTCAACACACTTCAACACGATTAAATTGGCAGACGCTGCTTGAATCCGATGTACGTTACTTCATGTACATAAATCCAGACCATAATCACGAAATTGCGTCGAATCGACAAAAATACCAAAACGTATTCATTCCAGACCAAATGGAAAAGTTGTTGTAATGCGCATTCATTAACAACATTACTCCAAATTTCAATTTTAAGCAGACCAAACGCCATTTTCTTTCGAAACTTACGTCTAGCGCGCGACCAACTTCAAATTTGTCTGGGCGGAGTTACGTGCGCATTAATAATGTTGTTGTGTAATGATGCAGCTATGCTTGTGTGTTTAGTTTGGAATACGGCATACATTCAGTTACTTTGTTTCTTGTAGTGTATTTTTGTTTATATATTTAAGCCTTGGGTAGAATAAGAAAATGAGCATATAATAAAAAGGTTACTGCATTTGTGTGGGAAAATATGAACTCGTTTTGTCGGATGGATATACTGGACTCCCAAGGTCGTGCAGTATAACCATCCGAAAAACTCGTTCATATTTTCCCATACAAATGCAGTAACCTATAAATATAAATATTTAGCAACAACGAAACTAATATTTACAATAGAACGCCAACACTAAATAATAAACCATATCCCCTTTATTCTAATAATTTAAAAACTGATAAGGGTTTGTTTGAGTAACAATTTACGGTGATTATCTAATGTAATTAACGACCTTCAACAGGAGTTATATGTATTTTTTTTTAAATTGTGTAATCCTACTGGCTTAGCAAGTTGCTTTTATTGATTTAGGTCACAATCATCTGATTTGTTAATCCCATGGATAGGATCAAATTACAATGTATATCCTCCGACATGTATTGATGATTTTAGTTATGTATTGTTTTCCCAACGGTTTTTTTCTCATGCTTGGAACAATGGAAGTTCAATAAGAAGTCTAAGGAGGCTATTCAGCTGTGATGTTCCACGATTGTCTTGGGGATAAAGAAATGAACTAGACACCGTTAATCTCGTATTTGATTAACGAGATAATGCAATAACAAGTCTTGACTTAATTATTAGTGATTGTAAAATTAGTCAATTTCGTCATCACTATATAACATCAATCTTTTGTACACACAATATCACGAACATAAGTATCCTTTCATCCAAAGCTTTCATCCTCAAAGATCATTGAAAAATAAGGAAGAGCGCCATTTCTCGCCATTTCGTATAGTCCAGGTCGGTTTCTACATCAAGACGCAACCATTATGCAATTGCCAGTCTATTGCAATTAGAATCAAGAAACGTTTTGTATCTTGGTAAACCGCGGTATTTTTTAACATACCGCGATACGTACCACTGTATTCCACAATAATATTAGGGACCAACAACTTAATTTTCTGGGACAGGTACATGGGATTTTGTTGCTACATTTCCGGCTCTTAAATAGCTGGAAAACTATCTTGCTCTGATAGGAGGCAATTTAAAACCATACTTTATCCATTATATTATTGTAAAAAAAAAACCAAAACAACATTTATCTTGAGATAAAAGAAAAGAAAATATCTCGGCTCAAAAGAAAATCGCAACCCAGCCCCCTCACCGGATAATTAAATGGTCAGTACCTTATACATACAGTAGCCGAATTTGCCATGTGTATGTTAGCTGTTGTGTAAGTTGACTTCTGAAAACTGTAACTAACGGTGCAAGAAACAGGGGATTTTTCGCACAAATTAAATGCCACATACACATGTCTAATATAAAAAAAAAATTCATTAAAAAAATAAAATACACGAGTGAAGTCAAAAAGTCCATACTTTGGGATAGGTGTAATAAAGCAAACATAAGAATAGCGTTCACTTTACCTGAAAAGTGGATGCAAGTTCATAGAATAAAAAGTTTATACACTACAACCCAAAATTATACATGCATTTTTCACGTGGAAGGCCATTTTGACATTATTTGATGCTCAAAGAGCAAACGGAAGCCCTTTCCTAAGTTTGAAAAACAATGTGTACTTAATACCTTGATGCAATTCAATATAGTTGTCATCCACGCAGTTTTTGAGACATTCTGCTTCCCTAAACCCACGAGTCTACTGCTATGGTTGGATACTTCTGCTTCCTAGCCGACTATTGGTATGTCACTAGCTACGTACACTGAATTGACTGTGGAAGGTATACATATCTCACATCAATTTCAAGAACAACACAAGCGTGAAACCTAATTCACAAACATATCCATAGCTTTAATTATTACACAATAATAGCTTTAACTTAAGAAATTTGCCAGGAGCCAGTTTACGAAACTGTCCCCTGCCACCTAAAGTGGGATAGTTTACACTATATCTGACAAACTGCAAAAGACATTCTGTTGACATTACAAAGCTTGTTGATAAATATCGGAAATGTTGACACTGACGCAGACAAATTACTAGCTACACTATCGATATACTAGGCAAGGAAGCTCAACATTTTTATCATGGAAAGTCAGTAAACATAAAACACACTGACCCAACAAACAAGGAAATATTTAGTGGACAAGAGAAATTACGCAAAATTCAAATAGAAAACAACTGCTCTCCTGAAAATCCTATGATGATTTTTATTCTTTTATATTTTATTCAATAAACTCTGTATATTATACACCTATCAATCTTTAAGTCAAAAAAGAGCCAGAAGTTTACCGTAATTTCATAGAAGTAAATAGATGCCCTTGTTTTCCGATTCCGTGTCATCATGCTCTCAAACGAGGCTGGAACTACTTTTTCCTCGAGGCTTCCCGCTTATAACTGAACAAATGGGAACATCTATGCCGTAGCCTCACTTGACATGCAGCAGGAATTGAGTAACATTCTCTGCCCCCCCCCCCCCCAATCTGTATCATCAAGTTCCAACAATTTTTCTGATACAGTTACAAATAACAGTGAAAATAATGATGTTACTACCACACTAAGTCCCCATAGGAGCCTCTCACAATGTCCCGCCAGAAACAGTTCAACCACTATTGACCTCCTGGACTCGGAGAAAAATTTTCAGTCATTCAGGTGTTGAAATTCTCCGTGATGCAAAATACTGTACATTAACTGTAAATCGCATACACGAGTATGCTCCCCGATGGGTCTCAAAATTTGTGTTACTTTCTAATAGTGTGATTGTAATGAAAATTAGTGACTGCTGTTTCGCGCGCTTCATTCATAAACTGAGATATTCATGCGTATGTCAGCTGATCAATACGTAATTAGGTTCATGATTTAGGATGAGGTTGGTATTCAAGGTTGAAATGTTAAGCAATTTCTGTTGTTAATCAATAAAGTATAGTGATTTTATTGCATTGTCTGAAAATTGAAAATTATATTTGAAAAAATTATTATCAAGGTAATTCGATAGTAATTGCTAGATCACTTTTACATGTCAGTATCAGATGATCCAGATCATAACTCGACACTTCGCGTCTTGTAAAGATCAAGTTTCTGATGCTGACAAATGACAACTGTACGCGATCTAACACACACAGTCATACTATAAAAGTGGTTTTGTATGACAAAATACTGAGTGAGGTTATGTCCCTATCCGACATGTACTATTTGGGGGTATTTTTGAGTTTAAAGAAGTAAAAACAAAGTCCACAAATCGCAGTTATCCTGATTTGCTCTCTGGACCATAGCAAGTCAAGTTTATTTTTCATGTTGTAAATATCCCACATAACAGGGAGAATGATAAAATCAGAGGGTTTCAAGGCACAACACTGTACTTGAGACCAGGATTCAATTAAAACTTATGAACAGTGCGTGGACAAGGCACTATACCTTAGTTGCTCCCAAAAGCTCAGCCATACTTGGCTGCATGAAAACTTTCCCCTTAGATTTTTTCTAAACATTTTCAAAATGAAACAGGAATCACAAGATCATGCATGACGCTAATTAAATTATTGGAACACAGGAAGGATATTTACATTTATTCCCAAGACGTGAAGATTATATGGTCTCTACCAAAATGTTAATACCAGAATCACTGGAACTGTGAAAGGACACGAAGTTTTAATTCTGCCTAAATGATTGATGAAAAACAAAGAATATTGTATCCTTCTCAATTTCATGAGTATCCGTATTTCGCAAGATGGTGAAAAATTCGTGAATATTATCTGCAGTAATTTGCTTCATTGACCTTTCAAAACAGACTATAGCAAACGCCTACCCAGCCAGCAGCCTCTATCCCACTACCAATTTTAAAAACGAAAAGCATCAAGAATATTTAAAAAATGCACAAAAGTACTCATTTCATTAATTGATTGATTTATAAGTTTTAACTCGATTACCACCAATCAGTCCTTAACATTTTCACCTTCTTTGCGTTTCAAACCTAAAGGAACTTTACACTAACATGTCGTCAATATCTGAGTGGGCGAGTATGTAGTTTTCATACAACAGGTCTGATGTGTTTCTCAATGTTCTGTAAGCTCCGGATAATTCATAAATTTCCGTAACGTTGAGATGTAAGGACATATTCCCCTCCTTTTTCATTTCTTTTGAAATATTAGAATTAGACAATGCATACACTGGATGCAGACGACACAGTCATTACCTTATGTGTACGAGTATGGAAATGGACTCTTCCAGTAACCGGAAAATGACAGTGAGAAGACCCATCGTTTACATGGAAAACTTCTGTATAGTACCCATCTTGGTCGTCTTCTTTTCATGTTTCATGAACCACAAATTTAAAGGCCCGATGAAAAACATCTCGTAAAGACAATATAACCTTTTGTCATTCAGAGCAAAAGAAAATGTTATATTTTAAGGCCACCAGCATTGATACCCACGAAAATAAATGAATCATCAAAATTTGCTATCTACGACTTTATAAAGGGCATGGGTTTAGTGTAGACATAGAGACAGCAAACCTACGCCGTATTTTGCTCCATTTAATCATGATAACACATGAATATATATACATATATGCGTATGCGCACGTGTGTGTATATGTGTTTGTCATGATCTTGTTTTTCTATATGCTTGTATGTCCGTGTCTTTGCCGGTCTTTATGCTGTCTGCCACTGTCTCTATACGTTTCTTTCTCCTGTTTTTCACGCATATTCATCTACATCGGTTTTTAAACAGCATTGCAAAAGGTATCCATTTCTGTTTCAAACTGTTTGAGGACCAGATATTAGTAAAGCTCTAGAAAGTATCCCCAGGGAGAGGTGTAAAATCAATGACAATTTCACAACGTTGAATATGAAAATCGACGAACTGAATGCTACATGCGACAATTTGAAAAGTTTTACTACTGATGTGAAAGCTGACAGTGATGCTCTAGAAATACAGCTGGAGTCTAACATGTGAAAATAAAACTGAGAGATAATATATGACAATGGGGAGCCAACTGGACAAATCTGAAGCACATTCTTGCCGAAAATTTTTCTTTTCTATGGAATTCAAGGCCCCGCCAACGAAAACTGGAACAGTTGCTGGCCCAATGTTAGGTCCTTTATCCAGGACAAACTTGATCTGCCGTCTGCAGATTATATTGACGTACAACTTGTCCCAGACTGCCGTCCAGAGACAATTAGCCTGACCAACCCATAAATGTCAAATTTACTAGCTATAAGGACAAGAAAAACGTGCTGCGAAAACCCCATGAACAACTTGGGACAGGTGAGACTCACAAGGTATATGAGGACTTGACACAGAGAGTGCGTACTACAAGGAAGGCATTAATTCCATATTTAAATGAAGCTCAAGAAAACAACCGTTCCGCATTTCTGAAATATGACAAACTTGGGATTGATGACTCAATGGCCACATGGACTCGTTTCAAAGCAAATTAGAGTATCCATCAACAAATTGAGGGTAGGAAGGTCTAGACCACCCATCCCTCAATTCATTTACGGATACTCCTAATTTCCTTTGTAACAAGCCTCTATGCGTATGACCTGTTTTATATTAGGAAACAAATTCACATGGTCTTGCACCTAGCAGATGACAAGTGCGAGAGCAGGGTAAGTTAATGGCGTCAGCGATCGAACAGATCACTCCTGAAATATACATGTAACGTCTCCGTTGGCCGATAGGACCGGGAGTGAGTTACTGGACAGTGACGCAGATGAATATTCATAGGACGTCAGTTGAAGCCTATCTGAGACTGACAAGGATGCAACAAGCGCATTGAACATCAATATTTTATTGTGGAACATTGAACGTCTTTTGAAATATAAATAGTCAAGTAGTTTTCCTCAGTATTGCTCTAAATTCGGCATTGTATGTTTATGTGAAACATGGGGAGCAGTAAGGATGAATTTGCTAACTTTCTGAATGGACATAACCATTTGCAAGTATAAAAAAACAAAGCTTTCTTTTAGGGGTAGAAACATCAGTGGTATCTCTGTTTGTGTCAAAGATAAGTTACTGAAATCTGGTGGTGTGAGATGCACATTTCCTGAGTTTCATTACTGTATGATTATACATTTTGAATTCAATGTTTCTCCTACTGTTAAAGATATAATTCTTTGTTGTGTATATACTTCTCCAGAACGATCTCCTGCATAAGACCAAAGTGAAGAGAAAGATGGTGTTAAGTTGTTCCAATCATACATAACAAGAGTAAGATTACTTTTCCAGATGCGCTACTGCTTTTGGCAGGCGATTTTACCGCAACAATGTAGGGTTTCTTAGACTTTACTCCTGATGATAACTCAAATTAACTAAAATTTTGTTTAAGATGATGTATGAAAGTGATTTATTTTCACTACCAAGAAAAAGCAAAGATTGTGAGAGATATAACAATTTCGGTAAATCATTGCACAAATGTGTTGTATATTTGGAATACAGACAGGCTGCATGATGATCTTGAGAGCAAATTTACATGCATACCTAACGAAGGTACGATCATTGTAGACTACATGGTTGCTTCCTCAGGACTGTACCAGTTTTTAACATACTTCCGAAGAGAGAAACGATAACGTACATTTCCGATTAAAATGTACTTATGTTTTCCTTATAATATTTCAGACTACAATAAAAATGATTATATAGAGGGCACTTTCTGAACAATTTAAAAGATGAGTTTAAGGAACTGTTTTGTCAAAATGTTATTGAGAATTTCCTACAGGTGCATTCGGATGTATGCTCATTTGATTAATCAAAACACCGATGAGTCCGTAAGTATGTTATTGAATTTGTTTCTTATGTTACGAGTCTATGCTCTTAAAATAAGTAACAGAAAAGAGTGAGAGACACAAGCTTTGTAAAATTTAACAAATATTTTATTTCCTTTGAATACAAAGTCAAAATGGGGAAAAAAGAACTTACGGTATTGCGAATTAAATCCCAAAATAATCCAAGAATTACAGACACAAGTCCTAATAATTTGAAGTCCTGAATAAAATTCAGTAAAAGTCCAGAATAAATTCGAAAACTGAAGGCGATGACGTGCTTGTTATAGCTTATAGAGTGTTGAGCTGTCAACAGTCTTTTGTTGAATCGCAGGAGTATAATTCCAGTTTTGAATTCAATATAAATTCCAGTGAATGTCTCTTTTGTATTTCCAGAAAAAATAATTACTTGAATTCTATAATTTGAACCAAAAAGATTCCAGCCCAAAACTACTGGTCACAAACATAATATACAAGTTGAAAGTGCTAGATGTTAAAGCACGAATGACCAAGTCCTCACAGTTACAATATATACAGATCATTATATAATATATATAGTTCTCTACTTGACCTCGGGTCACAATTAGCATTTTCTAAAAACAAAATATTACCTAATGGAAAATAACCTTCAAGAATGATCCTGATGTTTACAAACAATAACCTGGATTTTGTATAATTCACTTAGGAAATTCCAACACTTTGACCCAAATAAACATATTTACTTTCTCTGTTAATAATGATCCTGATATTAAGCCTATACACAGAGAGAATAATTTAGCTATGTATTAGTTGTTTACACAAAATGAAATAAAAAAGTCAATCAGGTCAAGCAGAAATGAACTCAGTTTTGAACAAGGTCAAGTCCAGCATACAATTTTATATTATAATAGCATGTAATGAAATTTTAAAAATTTTAAAACTAACAAACAAACAATTAAATATACATAACACTTACGACTGTGTTTTGTTTAAAGTTCGACACCGTCTCTTCTATAAAAAGATTATCTCAGCCTGTTCGATGATATTCTGAATGTGAAAACAGCAAATGTGACAAAAATCAAGTTGTTACTCAGTTTTAGAATAATTAACTCTCCAGTGAATTTTGAGTTGTATAAGCGTGCAAAAATAATTAAAATATGATTCTAAAGTAAAGAAAGAAAAAAAGAGAAACAGAGGAGCTTTGGGATTCTTTAAGAGATAATCTACAGAAATATTCGATCACGTGGTAACAGGGTTTATTTTAGCAAGTCTAACATACCTGGATCAGAGTGGTTTAATTATTTTAAGAACCTACTTCTATATTCAGAAAAAAGTCGTTGATGATAATAATGAGGTGCAACCTCGTTTGATGTTGTTGTTGTTGTAGGGTTTAACGCCATTTTTCAGCACAAGATAGGCTATACATGGCGGCCAGTATTTAATGGTGGAGGAAGAACCCGGAAAAACCCGGGAAAGAACCACCGACCCACGAGAAGCTACTGGCAAGCTTTCTCACATACCCACATTGGCTGAATCCGAGACTCGAACCCACGCAGACAGAGGTGAGATGGCAGTGATCCGTAACGGAGAGCGCTTTAGACCACTCGGCCACTCGGGGCCCCTAACCTCGTTTGAATATACACCACGTAGATATACTAAAGGAATCTAAATTTGAAAAAGAAGTTGCGAACAGTATACTTAGACCAAAATTTGGAAAGGCTTATGGCCTAGATGGGATAGGAATTGACCTTTTCATGTGTACTATGCCGCTTATCACACCATTATTAGTAGCACTTTTTAACAAAACATTTTATACTGGTAGTTCGCTAGTTCTAGAATATTATATGGCCACTACATACGAAGGCTCTTTAGACGATCCGAATGATTTCAGGGGTATATCATTCATTAATGATATGCGTAAGATTTTTTATATTTTAAACAAGTCTTAATACGTTAATTGCATTATTGACGAAGCACAAGCTGGGTTTTGGCAGGTAAATTCCGCTGCTGAAAACATATTCACTCTAGGTTGGTCATACAGAAATGCATATGAAAAAATGGGGTAAGTTTTACTGTTTGTATGTAGGTTGTTCAAAAGCGTTTGACAAAATCGAATATGTTAAATTGTGGAAGTGTCTTGACTCAAAAGGTATAAATAGGAAATTTGTATCCATTTTAAATACAATGTACTTTAACTTGACGTCATGTGTGAAGTCAAGAGAACGCCTAACAGAATACTTAGATTTTATGCTGGGGACAAGAAAAAGTTGTGTTTTGAGTCCACTATTATTTTCTTTATTTGTTAAGGATTTGATTCGGTTACTGAAAGAAAATTGTGGATGAGGTATTTTTATTTCAGAAAATGTCCTTAATATTTCAGGTCTCTTATTTGGTGATGATTTAGCTAATTGCACCGAGACAACGATAGCATTGCGGAAACAGATACACAAAATATGATGCTTTTGTAATACCAGTGGAATGGTAGTTAACTTGAATAAGACGAAAGTAATTGTGTTTAGCAAGAGAGGACCTTCAAGGAGTTATAGCAAGTGGTTTTAAAATGTGGCACAAATTGGTACAGTTTTATTTTACAAATATACGAGTCTTGTATTTACAAACAACTGCCTCGAAAGATATTTATTCTTTCTTGCCTAAAAAATGTTTTTATTCGATTGTATAATTTATATTTAAATCCCCAAAACATTATTCTCTTACCTAAAAAAATTTGTTAGTCGATTTTATAATTTGTGTATGATAGATTGATGTTCATCAATCTATGGAATAAAAGAGAATATATAAAACATACTATACTATACTATTCACTGACACGAACGCGAATGATTCAAACTTTGTATAGAAATGACACAGGTGGCATGACGTCACGGTACTTGCTACATTGTTGCAAGTGTCTAGGAGTTAAGGAATTAAATTGATGTAGAACACGAATAGTTCGTGATTGTATGTATTTAAGTAATTTGGTATAAGCCATCAGCCTACGATACAGTGGCTGATTTTTTATAGTTGCTGTTTTTAGTACTTTTGATTGGCTGATGGCTTGTGTATAGAGAGTTATAATATCCACAAACACGTACGCGAATGATTCGTGTTTGTATATAGAAATGACCCAGGTGGCATGACGTCACGGTCCTTGCTACATTGTTGCAACTGTCCAGTACCGTGACGTCACCCTACCTGTTCCATTCCTCTTGTCGCTATACAAAATTCCCATTGAGGCTATACTATTCCAGGGTGTGCTAGTCGCTATACAAAATTCCCATTGACGCTATATAGTCCCAGGGTGTGCTAGTCGCTATACAAAATTCCCATTGTCCGTAGACAGACCCAGGGTGATTTTTTGTCCGTATAAATCTTGTCCGTAAACGTGCCCAGGGGGTCTATAATGTATTTTCCCATTGTCCGTAAACGTGCCCAGGGTGATTTTTTGTCCGTATAAATCGTATCAGTAAACGTGCCCGGGGGTGGGTGGGTCTGTAATGCTAATTACCATTGTCCGTAAACAGCCCCACATTACTACTGACGAAGGCTAAAGAAAGATTAGTAGCTATGGGTATCAAATCTGTTATGGCTATCTTTTATTGCAAAAGGAAATTTAGGTACTTTAGTTGTGTACATGCCCTTAAAATGTTTGATGCTATGGGAAACCTATATTATCTTATGGTTCTGAAATTTGGGGACTCACGTATTCGGAATGTATTGAAAGTGTTCAAAGCCGTTTCTACTCACAATATCTATATATGTCACGTATTGGTGCAAATTGGTACAGATGTATAGGAGCAGCTACTAGCAGAATGCTACAAAATGCTTACATCATTAGATGGTAACTGAGACATTTATTATTTAGGTATGATTTTTGGTGTGTGTGATTTAGATTTTTAACGTAGCATGTAACAAATTTTTCAGTCATATCGCTACGATGTCTGCAGTGTAACAATTTATAGTGATGTCTAGCACTGAGGCATCATGCCGCAGACATGTAGCATGGTGTCCCACCCAGTCACATTATCCTGACACCAGGCCGAGCAGTCCTAACACTAACCTCTTAAAGCTGAGTGCCAAGCGAGGCAGCTGTTAGTACCATTTTTTTTTAATAAAAAGTCTTTGGTATGACTCGGCAGGGGTTCGAACCCGCGGCCTCCTGCATCCGAGGCGGACGCTCTAACCGCTAGGCCACCGGAGCGGTAGGTATGATTTTGGTTTTGTATGGATACCGCAAGATATTGGACATGTTTGTATATTTGTAATAGCATTCTCTCAAAGTGTGAAGGATTGTATTAGTCAAAACTGGCATGTCAAAATCACGAAGCGGTCAAAATTTAATTTACGCCCGTAAAGCTTTTTCGAGATTCAGATATTCTAGCGATACACCTTTTATAGATTGGTTAACATGATGGTGTTACTACTTCATATCGTTTGTGTAAGTTTAGTAATTTGGCGTTCGTAGACGATAACTATCATGCATTTTTCATTAGTAAAAATTATCAAGATCTAAGAGAAAAGTACTTAGATAAACTTTGGTATAATAATCCATCTCTAGAAAAATTGTATGGCTTTATTTCAATACAAATCCTTTTAGTTACAGAATTGTATTATTTATGTACCTTATGTTGCGTCAGCAACAAAATACATACAATATTTATTATAACACAATATGCGTATGTATGCTTCAGGCGATACTTTTTTTCTTTGAATATGCTATTATGGACCGATGACCTAGATTACCATTACCTAGATTACCAATTAAACTTTCTTGAATCTTTGATCTCAACTTGTATTAAAACAAACTTCCCGAAAAATAGATACAGATAGTTTTGTTGTACGCGGGTTTGAGTTATGTTATACCTTACTTTTCTCCGTTAGTCCGAACAATATGAGTACGATTAACCTTTGAATGTTCAAGGCCTTCGTTATTTAAATATCTGGTACCTGAAATGAGTGTCCAGAAGTTCGTACGAATTTGAAATCAAACATGAAATTGATGTGAAGTTAAGCTTACGAATCGGACGGGGTGGGGTAGGATGCTGAGGATTAAGTTAAGCTTACGAATCGGACGGGGTGGGGTAGGATGCTGAGGATTAAGTTAATCCTTTAAGTTTCGATTCATGAGCAAATTTGACATATAATAAAGAGAAAAGAATTTTCCTGCGTAGTTAGTGGATGTGTGTACAGAAAGACAGCATATTTCAACTAGTGGTCTCGCCCCTCGTTGAAATATGAACTATTTGTTATGACCTTTTGGCGTATGATGAAATATAACCGGAATAATGTAGAAACAAAAAAATATCTTCTATGCGTCTAATGGATTCTAATGTTTCGACAGAAATTGATGAGATGCAAAAGTATAAAGTTTCTAAATATGGAATATTCTGTCCTCACTTCAAAGTAAATTATTTGGTATGACAGGTTTTCGGATGTAACAGCAGTATCTTTCGACACTTTTATGATTGCGGATCTTTTGTAGGCTGATATATTGGAAAACATGTTCAAAACCGTCGTATAAATTGTATGATTTGTTCTCTCTCTCTCTCTCTCTCTCTCTCTCTCTCTCTCTCTCTCTCTCTCATCTGTACACTGATCCCTAACTTACTTGAAATGCCCTTTAATAGCAGTGATACGAGCATTAGGGAAAGATCAGTCTCTGTCCTATATTATTACTTCTCATACCATAACAGAAAGGAGAACGATGAGCGAAGCATTTTATACAACCTATGATAAAAAGGACACTTGTCCATGGAGAACACTTTCAAGAATACCAATGAATTTCTGACTTATTTTGTCTTTTATATAACTAACACCCGTCTGTCGCAGAAGAACTTTGGTGCCTAGGACGGATATTAGCTCATTTTAAAGGACGTTGTACCCTATTACTAAATGCAATGAGAGCCTACCAGTGTCATTTGTTGCGTATCGATTAAATTATTCAAGATAAATACGTGTTTGGTTTGGTGCTTTACGGCACAGCAACACAAATAGGTTATTTAGTGATGTTGCAATTGGAGTACCGTGCCTTGCCTAAGGACACACCATAGTAGCTGTTCCAGGATTGTCAAGTGGTAGGCACGCTAACCACACTCCCCGATGAAAAATGTAAAATGTTTGTTCGAGTAAGTACAGCAAAGATGAATAACCAGTTCCAAATAAAGCAACAAAAAAATGAATAAATAAATAAAATGAAGTACCTGTTAGTATGTATAAGCTACCAGCAGAAATGGTCGCCATTTTGATGGGTTGTCTGATTTTTCGTAGTTTATTCAGGGTAAAGTGGCATGACTATCTAAAAATGAAAACTTGAATTGCTTTTCTATGTATGTCAAATCATCTATGATTAGTCAGGGAAGGAATGACCTAAATGTGACAAGTACCTATAGAAAAGCTCGTGTAATGTCCGGGATCACTGACCTTTAAAAATGTGGTATATGAATTCCGGATAGAGTGCAGCCTTGTTGGGGAATTCACATACACACTCAAGTCACCCAAGTGTGAAGAGTGTGGTTTGTTTTGTTAAACCTGTACACGTTATTCCAGGGAGATAAAGGATGTTTATAAAACGTATACCTAAGGTTATTCAAATACCCAAGGCTTTTCACAATATTAAGGTCCACTGACTATTAAAAGAAACACATTCCAATGAGGCGTGCGCTTAAAAATCAAGACCTGTTCCTTGTTTTCATCGGTACATCAGGTCATCTATCCCAAGATGCCGATAAGGTCATCCAGTGTCACAGTCAAGTTGTTATTCAAGGCGTATCGTATTTTCATCTATGGTTCATTACATGGCAGCTTTATTTTCCTTGCGTGTGTGTGTGTGTGTGTGTGTGTGTGTGTGTGTGTGGTGTGTGTATGATTTGGATTTTTAACGTAGCTTTAACAATTTTTCAGTCATATCGCTACGATGTCTGCAGTGTGGCAGTTTATAGTGATGTCTAGCACAGGAGCATCATGCCGCAGACATGTAGCATGATGTCCCACCCAGTCACATTATCCTGACACCAGGCCGAGCAGTCCTAATACTAACCTCTTAAAGCTGAGCGCCAAGCGAGGCAGCTGTCAGTACCATTTTCATAAGTCTTTGGTATGACTCGGCCGGGGATCGAACCCACGACCTCCCGCATCCGAGGCGGACGCTCTAACCTCTAGGCCACCGGAGCGGTCTTA
>JAECUM010026934.1:0-14997 GCA_016617855.1 Megalonaias nervosa | reverse complement strand
AGGAGTCGAAATTGATGACAGGAAATTTCCAACAAGTTATGCATGAATTACTCATCCAGAATTCAAGTTTTCTGCTTATCACCCCGAGAACAAGAGGCTTTATAAAGATTTCATCAAACTTGGAAATATATAATACGTTCATATGGTTTGGATATTGGAAAAGATTGAGACGGTATATATTTACTGTTCTTTGCTGTTAGGGAATCAGTTCAAGAATCTTTAGCATTTAATCCCTTTGAACACGTTTTTGGACATGCTGTCCACGGACCATTGAAGTTGTTAAAAGGGAAACTTCTTTCAAATGAAAATACAACAATTAATCTTCTCGACTATATTTCTAATTTTAAATACAAGTTATCAAAGGCTTGTGATGTTGCAAGACCTAATCTGCACTCTACTCAATCACAAATGAAATTAAGGTATGACAAAAATACAAAGGAAGGTATTTTTTTAGCTTGGTGATAGTGTTATGACTCTCTTACCCTTACCTCAAAATCCTCTTCAGGCTGTTACGTGTCTAGGCTCATACAAAGTAACAAAGAAAAGAGTGAAGCCAACAAGCTTTGTAAAATTTAAAAAATAATTTCTTTGCCTAGAAAAACGCAGTAAAAATATGAAAAATGACTAACGGTTTATGAATCTAATCCAAAATTAATCCTAGAATTAATAGATATAAGTCCTGGCAATAAAAAGTCCTAAGTGAATCACAGTTCGAATTCCGATGAAGTACCGAGATGGAAGGCGATGACGTCTTCTATAACTTGTTTTGTGTTGATGTGTCAACAGTTCCTCGTTGAATCATCAGGAATAATAATCCGAATTTAGACTTCCGAATAATTTCCAATGAATGTCTTTCTCCAAGAATTCGAATGAGCACAAGTGGTTTCCAGGGAAAATAAATTATTAATTCCGAAAAATTGAAAAATTCAAACCAAGCCGGCATACCTTTCAGCTCCGAAGGTATTAATTACGACTGACTATTTAACTATAATAACATGTGTTAATAAGACCAACTGATACGCAAAACAAAGTCCCGCATGAGGGTCAATCCTCTGGAAAACCCTAATTGACACTTGTTATTTCACACGTAGGCCAGATATGACCTTGACTGAAATCAGTGATTCCTTCACTGGGAATGAATTAAAATAAAATTGTTTACCAGAAAGTTAATATAGGTCACCGATTGATAGAATGTAAACAAGTTGCTGCTTGTTTATCAGGCTAAAAGAACTGAACTGAATATTCTGGAAAAAATGTCAAATCCAGTGAATAAAGTTATCATTAAAATAACATATAATGGAATAAAATAAAAAGAAAAAACAAATTAAACTAACAAACAAGAGATTAAGGCTAAGTACTAAGCTCCATATACAGGTGAAAATAAAGTGTATAATTTAAATTATATCATTAATACTCATGGAAGGCGAAAACGAAAACAACTTTGTCATATAAATATGTTAAAGGTGTATGTTGGTTTTAGATTGTCAGATTAATCATGTGGGCAATTTAGATGTACATGTCCTTAAAAAAGTGAGGATTCACGCGATGAATGAAATCGGACTATATTGACGTTGGTGGTACCAATCTCCGGAATTCAGAAATTATGAATAATCTTGACCAGAAACTTTCACATCTGCAACAAGAAGAAAATAAATAAAGTGATTATAAGCACTTTTCCAGATGTTCGTACAAGAACAAAGAAAATAGCATCTGTTCAGGATGAACCCTCCAAACAGAAGTGTTTGGAAAAAAGAAATTCAGTTGCTACTGGAGAAATGATTTCATAGAACCAAGTAAAAGTGACTTGAGTTCATCATGTTTCATTGTACGGAGACCAGATAATAATTTTCGCATGTGCACAGTCTATGGAAAGGAGAATAGTGTGAGCGAAACAGATTCATTTTCATTTCCAAGGATCGATGACTGGATTGATAAAATAGGAAATACAAACTCTGTCACCTGATTTGACCTCTTGAAAGGATTCTTACAAATTCCACTGACGGATACAGCAAAAGAAACTTGGACATTCGTAATTCCAGATGGACTTTATCAGTTAGAAGTGACGCCGTTTGGGATGAAAAGTTCACCGTGCACTTTTCAGCGTTTAATGAACATGATTACATCTGTGAAGATAATTGTGATGCTTGCATCGATGATGTCAGCACTTGCAATGATACCCGGAAAGATCAGATAGAGACAATTCGGAAATTCTTCGACAGACTAACTGATTCCAATTTGACAATTAATATTTCCAATAGTGAGTTTTGCCGTGTTTGTGCTACATTTCTAGGAGATATTGTGGGACACGGACAAGTTAAACCCATAGATATTAAGTCAAGTTTATCTCTGAATTCCTATGCCTATCAGTAAAAAGTAACTAATGCGATTCGTATGCATGGCTGGATATTAACGGAAATTTTGCTCCAATTCTTCCTCCACTGACCGATTTGTTGAACAAAACAAAAATAAAAACAAACCGAAAACCCAAAGTTTCATTGGTCTCGAAAATGCCAAGACTCTTTTGACAATTTAAAGGCCATAATTAGGAGTGCACCAGTTCCTTTTGCTCCAAAGGTTAGTCAGTCATTTAAAATGTTGATGCAAGTAATGTTGGGGTTGGTGCAGTATTGTTTCAATTAGAGAAAAATAGTGAAGATCATCCAGTTTGCTATTTTGTTAAAAAATTATAAAACACCAGGGAAACTATTCCACAATCGAGAAGGAGTGTTTGGCTTTAATACTGGTCATGGAACACTTTGAAGTGTATATTTTGTCAGCTCCATCTCCAAATATTGTATTTAATGATCACAACCCTCTTACTGTCACTGACAAAAGGAAAAGCAAAAATCAGAGATTATTAGCGTGGTGTTTGATGTTGCAGGAATACAATATTGACATCAAGGAAGAGACAATTTAATAGCAGACGCACTTTCACGTGTATAGAAATATTATATTGTTTAATGTATACTTTATGTCATGAAAAAGATTTCATCATATGTAATGTTAACATGTACCTTTGACCAATAGTTAAATGAAAACTTTATTGCATAAATCTTTCTTTTTCTTTATTAGGGGAGATTTTATGTATATCTAATTTGTTCGTTAGTTAGTTTTTTTAAAAAAGTTTTCTACTTATTATATTCTGTGGTAATGTAAAATCATATGTTTCATCTGACTTTATCCATAATCAAGTTCATTGTGTGACTGACCAAACTGAGTTTTAAATTCTGTAAAGAACTAATACATAGCAATATTTTCTCTGTGTGTATTGATATAATATAATAATACTGGAATATATAATAATACTGGAAAATTTATTTATTCCTACGGTAACATCAGAGCAGAAATAATTGATATTGCAGTATCCAGAGTTTTGACACACATCCCTCCTGTATAGAAAACCATATGATGTCTAAGTTAGTAATAGTGAGAATTATACGAGCGTTCATAGACACTGTTCAATCCAATACAACTTTAAAAATGTTATGTGTATGAACATTTACAAAAATATAAAAACATACTGTCACACAGAAGGGTCTATATACAAATGCCAACAATAACACAGTAAAGAGAAGGGTTAAAGAGGGTATAAAGTTTTAGTTTTCAACAAAATATACATATACAAACACAGACATACACAAACAGAAAGGAGGCATCAAATAATTTTTTTTACCATTCAGATTAGTATCTTTCATTTCTAGGGATTTGGGTGACCCTAAAAAGGGCACGCGCAGTTTACCACTTTCTTAGAAGTGGTTGGACGTCCAGCAGCTACACCCTGAAACTGTTCGTGTTTTCCTCCTTCCTCCAGTCTTCTTTCTTCTCCTCCGCTGTCGTCCAGTCAGCATGACCCAGTCTTCTAAGTTTCTCTTGGATTTAATTCTTCATCTATACGTAGATAAAGCACAACCACACTATACCCTCACAAGCACCTATTCCCAACAAACACATTTTATAACGGAAGGGGGTTTTAAGAATTTGGTGGGGAATGACAAAACATACACAAACATTCACAAAACAGTCAAACATAGCTTTTAGGGGGGAACCATGATATATTATCTCATTTTAAGAGATCGTAGGTCCTGAAAATGACCGTTTTGTTTCGAGTTGTCTTAGTTTTATATAATGGGAGGACGGCCGTGTCTCTCCATAGGCCTCACCAGAGCTTATGTACTTCTAAAGAAGAAGGAGAGATCCTCCGTCTCCATTATGCACTGCATCTTCTGCCGTCCCTCATACTGTAGCCGCTGGTTTTGTTTGCTGTTTGTTCTGTTTTGTTGTTTCTAGCGTTGTTCCTATTGTTGCCTCTGCAGTAGTCTTTGTCTTTTCTCCCAGTCTTCTGTTTCCTTAGCTGTATCCTGGAGCAGTACATTCGCTACTAAGTCCTGTTCCATTTTCAAGACGATAGTGTTCTTCCTGACAGGGTTCTTTTGTATCAGGTGCTGTCTGTTCCAATGTATGAGCACCATGGCTTCAGTTGCGTTTGTAATCTTTCTAGGCCATTTGTTTAACGCTGTGGACGAGTCAACGATGGGTGGTTAAACAGGAGAACGCTCTGCTTTATATGGAAAAAGCACTGACGTGATGCAAAATATCCCTCTGATTCGGTACGCGGACGTGAAGAATGAGCAAAAGCTATAGAGAGAAATATGAAACAGCATGTCCATGCAACTATGTTGTCAAAATAAGACAACATAACACCATTGTTGCGACTCGATGGTCTCAAAGTAAGTAACAGAAAGAAACAAATTTTGTTAAACTAAATACTTTAATTCTCTAAGAAATAAAATAAACATTTAAGAGGAACTCATAATAGTTTCAATCAAATCCAAACTTATCCTAAAATGTTCTATTACACGTCTGAAAGAATAGACTGTTCCGAATGAATCACAGGCTCTGAATGTGCTGATGTACCAATATCCTGAATGTGCTGCATTGCCAGTTGTCTTCATGTTTCACATTGGTGTTGTCCAAAATTCCTTTGAATACATTCACAATAACCCCAGAATAAGAATTTAGACCAAAGTCAATGAACACACTGTAATTCCAGTGAATAATCTAAACAAAAACGAGTTCACTCTAATTCTCTGTAAACACAACGTTAAGTACATCTGCAGACTGATTTAAAAAAAACCCAAATTAAATAGGAATGAATTAACTGTCCACTTTTCAACTTTATATAACCCTACACTCTGATCGTTGAAAAAGTAAAAGTTTACCAAATGGGTTCCTGTTTGATAATTGTCGTCTGTGCTGATAACATGATTGAACGGTCTTTGGTTTACAGTGAGAAAAGTTTATCTTTATCACTTACAACAGGATTTCAAGAAGCTGTCTACGAAATGTGAGTCTCCAGGTAATGAAGTTTCCATATATTCATTATTTTCTCGTTTTCGTTTCTTCGTATTATATCAAAGAATATGTCATCAATTCACCCCTAACCTTTTCCTTGAAAATTTATGTCAGTTAAGTCGCTGGACCACGATTTGTCTCTGTACGTTGTTTCAAGAGAGCTTCAATGCGTTTGGCCTCCAGAGAGGTCATTGAAGGTAGGGAATGGTTACAAAAGTCTTTATACCATTTTAACACATCTTCTCTTCTGAAATATGAGAGTCAACCTCTCTTAAAAATACTCTTCCAGCTTTTCTTCTTGACTCGTCATCATACATTTGTCATGTTGTTTCTGATTAGGATGTTCCATTTGACAGCCATGAAAAAGTTTTCTGATGATACTTGAAATTCTATCATCTGAGTCCAGGAGACCAAATGTTGTTCTTATTCTGGCCATCCTGACATTATGACTATATTCTCTTCAACTCGTTCTGGATCTAAATCATCATTGTCCTTATATGTGATTTGTGTCCCATCCTTTATTATAGTAATATAGAATCTCCTCTCTCAAAATATTGATTTCCAAACGTTGTTCTAATCCTGATGTGTGTTTCAGGAGAGAAAAGAAGGACCAAAGTCGAGTCTGAAACACATCGATAACACAAAATAAATAATTGTAACCTCGGGTGTTCAGTGCCAAATCAGAGACATCAGTCAAAATTACTTGCAGTGATGATCGATACCATCCACTATGGTTTGACGTCTGGAAAAGTATCGCCGGATGAGTTTTTGTAACGTGTTTTTGTAGGGAGGAAGTGGCTTTCCCTGTTTGTTTTGTTTCAGTTTCGGCAGATTGAATCCATTCTAAAACGAAACGCGTAATAACACCTCCTCAATAATCACTTCCATCAGGTTTAAAAATGATGTTTCTTTGCTGTTTATATATTCTTAGGTTTGTCAGTTGTGACAAAGCCACTGCATGGTTTTCAAAAAAGCGTTTGGTTTTGATGATGTATGTGACTGATCCCTTGAAGTACTTAACGTGTTGTAAAAGTAAACCATCATATCACTTGTTTGCAACTGACTTCTAATGAATATTCACGGACTTGTGCCTGCTTTCTTGACTGATGACATACAGTACACATATGAATTTGGCACGAGGAGGAGATTGAAAAATGTGGTCATGCTGAACACTGTTAGAAAAAAAAGAAGTGTAGGATCTCTTTATAATATTTTGTTCTTCCGATAAACACCAAATAGGACATGTAAATGACAAAACCTCCTTCTTGACACCAATGGTGAAACAAATGGTATGAAATCTCAAATAATCGGGAGTGGTGGGTTTTAAATCTATGAGTAGACACACATGGAGCGTTTAATTAGCATCGTTGTAAGCGTA
The DNA here is from genome assembly GCA_016617855.1 of Megalonaias nervosa. Taxonomy (NCBI): domain Eukaryota; kingdom Metazoa; phylum Mollusca; class Bivalvia; order Unionida; family Unionidae; genus Megalonaias; species Megalonaias nervosa. The sequence continues at coordinate 8,267 of JAECUM010026934.1, read as the reverse complement.
ATTCAGCCATGGAGCTCCGAACTGTTCTGCTAACACGTGCACTTGGGAGTTGTCAATTGGACTTTTAAACAATACCACATAATGGGTATTAAGATATTGTTATAATATATTTTGAGTTATGCAATGATACTAGCATTACTGTGATGTCCTTCTCGTATAAACCAAAATTTAATTTCATCTCTGCCTTCTTCTAATATGTCCTCGAACATGACAATATGTGTTCAGTTAAACGTTTGACAAATTCATTTTTGCCTGAATTGCTCGGTCCAGCAATCAAAATGATAAGGAATGGCGAGGATACAGTGCCTTCCAACTTTCACGATCTAACTGCTCATCAATCACTATTCTCAATTATTGCTTAGACAATATCTGATATGGTTACATCATTTGCTCCACTTGCTCTTGATGCAAGAAAATAATGCTGTTTCAGGAATAGAGATAGCTGTTGGACAATACGTTGCTGACATAATCAATGGAATAAGTGACCAACAACATGCTACGCCACATACACCTGTTGTAAGGCAGCCACCTGTCATGCAAGTCACCTGTTTCATTGGGGTCTGTTAAAGCGATCATCAGGAAAATTGCGCCAACAAGAAAAACAGGGCGTGTGATGTCTAGCGCCGCAAAAATATTGTCTAAGCGCGGTGAAGAAATCTCGAGTATTCTTGATGCGCGTACGATAAAATCCAACACCAGGACAGCAGTGTCAATAATTATGGAAGGATCTGGCTAAACAGAATTTTGTGTAACAATGATGTATAAACGTATTGTCGAGGTTTACACCAAAATAAGTTAATCTTTTTGATGAGGCGCATATTGATGAGTCCATTACAGAATACGAGTATGTCGAATACCTCGACAAGCATTAGATGAATAAGCCAAGTACAATAATTATTGCCACACGCGTTGAAAATGTTTACCTACTGTCCAATAAATCTTTCCTTTCAGTCAGAATATTTATATAAATCGATGCTACTCCACCTGCAAACTATGCTGCTGATGCATATGTAGCTGTAACAAATAATGTCTGGAGTCTATTTGCGACGGCTCCGAATCCACTTAATCAGAAAGTGAAATACACTAGTAACTATCTGCCCGCTCTCTGCACCTTTCATGAACTTGTGTTCGATGAGCGATGGCCACAGTAGAAGTTGAGCAACAAACATGCTTTGGTATAAGGACACGAACAATGCAATAAATAGAAAGTATCAGACAGACGATCAGACGAGCTTCTTACCAGCGATGTTTCTCCTGTTTCTGGAGCAGTGCCAACTGCAGACGAACGTCGTGTAGCCATTTGTAAAGCTTTTGTTGCCCCAGGAAATGAAAACTGTAATCTCGGTTTTGCAGTAAGGCATTATCTTACTAATGGTGATCATGAAGTCTGCGTTTTTGTACTACACAGTTCCACTTTTGTTTTCTGCCATGATTTTAATGCCGATTTCAGAGGTATCAAGCACAGTCTAATTTTGGAAAGAGCTGATGCTAATACGTGCATTATACTGATGATGCTGACCCTAGCCAGTTATCTTTACATAACTATCATTTTGGGTGCCAAAATGACATCTTCTAGTTTTCATACTCTAAAACTGGACAACTTTCGTTTATGTTCAGCAAAGAACTCTATTTTGAGATATGCACGTCTACAAAAAGGCCACGTTCGTTGCAGCGCAATTTAAATAACGTGCAGTATAGCTATCTTGCCTGGCACCCAGTTACCTAGACCAATATGTGTAACCTTTCAACACACTCTACGAGATGAAGACCAGGAAGAAAGCATTCAAATATTTGACAACATAGGGCTGTTTCGCAGTGCTGTCAAAGTAAATAGCAGACAATATTCTGTGCGCTAACTGGAATCAGTGCTGTCAAAGTAAATAGCAGACAATATTCTGTGCGCTAACTGGAATGTTATTTTAGATTAGTACATATTTCATGCATAAGGAAGCTATGCAAAAATATCAGGATGTTTATACTGGAGCACAGATATAGCTTGAGAACTTTGCCAACCTGTGCACCATTTATCGTTTTGACGTTTCTAAGCATGGAGAACGTACACAAGATTCTGTGGCGGATGTCGAAGTTGTCATTGGTATAGTCAATTGCACACTAAAAAGACGAAGTGTGGGCATTCTACGAAAACATGTAACGAATAATTACGCAGACGTGTTGCAGTCGCAAGTGGTCCAACACAACAATACCAAGCACATACTTTTTAGAATGACGTCAGCTTCGGCTAGCGACAAGCTCTATCAACACGTTATTTTCAGAAATACGTTCATTATTGACGACAAGGTTTGGATTTCTTGGATTTAAAAATGTTTGAAAAAGGGTTATACATCAAGCTATACCAAAGAAGTGCTTACCGTGTCAGAGGTGCTGAAGACAACTTCTGTAGCTGTTCGAATCACAAATCTTCGTGGCTAACGCGCTTCAGTATATTTTTTACGAGCAGGATTTCAGAAAAGAGGATGTGATCATGACTCGCGGAACCAAGTCACTCGTAAAATGGATCGGCTACCCTAATGATATTAATTCCTGGTTTACAACGGGAAGTATTGAGGGCCAATTTTGTCGTACTCTGCCAATATTTTTTTTGCTTCTTACATGTTTGCTTAACGCAGCATTTTCAGGCAGCCCTATGAACAGAAACAATTTTTGAATACATAATCAAACAATCGAACTTGATGAATGTCTGTCCTAAAGCAGGTCTAGCATAACACACCCGTCAAAGACTTCATTAAATCGTTCTTCTTATGTGCTCATTTTACCACTTGACTGTACTCGTTATAATCGTTGCGGACAACAGCGTCTTCATTTGCATCGGATGTATACATCCTTATACAAATCGTTTTTGTTAAATCAGATTATAAATATTTCCAATAACTTGTTTACATTACAGGTGTTTACGGAGCAGCCAAAAACTCTTCTTCATGTCATGGTAACCCTCTATGCAAATCAAATGCAAAGTTTGACTTAAATCGCACTAAAACCTAACCATTAAGTAATGCTAATATGCACAATTTGATCAAGGACAAGCAGCGAAATCTATTGAATGACTTGGTTGAATCAATATCTGCTACAGGAATGAGCTATTTGCCACTCCTTGTATAGTATGAAACGGCATACTCTCCTGGAGATGATAGGGACAAGCAAGCAATTAAAGACGTGAAGTTATTATATTGTAAGACCACAATCCGAGATTTACTCAACACACGCAGTCTGCAACAAGTTGTTTATGGCAAACGTTCATAAGTTGCAGGCTCTTGGAACATAATGAGCTTGATAAAGCCCGAGATTATAATATTTTACAATGCAGTTGCGTTAGCATCGTGGCATGCAATTTTTCGTTGGCAATAGCATATTAAAGAAAATTTTATCACAATCGTTTATGCATTCTTTTGTTTCTGTTAAAATCATTGTAGTTTTGCATCCAGTCTAATTTGATTGCACGATACATTCTAATTTGGTTCATGCCTAAGTTAAGACTTTGTGTCATATTTCTTCAGTGAATAACATTCCGCGTCTTATCCGCAAAGTTTGAATCAGCTTTCAAATATTAAAATTGACATCACCCAGTTCGTCTTTGAGAGCCAATGTATGCGGGCTTAATATGGGATCGTCACGGTAATATTTTATGAAGCATTGGATAGACATTGTGTGGATCATGAATTTCAGTAAGATACTCAAGATCGACTTCCAAATGTAGCAAGAATCGTTATCGCCCCGCAACAGTTCTTCGGTAAAACATTTTGGCTACATCCAAGAAAAACTGCCAAAATGGTGATCTTTGTGTCGAGGGCTAACCATCACGATTATTGAGATCAAAGTAGAGAATGTACTTGGATGGCTGTGTGGCATCATATTCTGGTTGATATTTAATGTTTAAGATAGGAAGTATGTTGAAGATCACTTACATTCCACCGAGAAGTCCATTCTTGATGAAATGATACATGTCGATGTCCGCAATCAGTTCTAGCTGTGCCTTGACATCTTGAGTGCGGCGTTCAAAGATACACTAGAATCAGAGTAATACCAAGCAGGATCTAGCACGTAATAAGACACGCATATATCACGAAAATTTTCATAAACGACAGGAAGCAGAAGCACGTTCATTTTCAGACGCAGTTCTTGATACGCGGAAAGATTATCTATATTGATCTGGCTCCAAACGGGTTGGCATGATCGAAATCCTAATCATAAACTTTATCGTTGTTAAGCAGGATAGAATAATCTTGTTTTCCTTGGCAAATTCGTTTGCCGCACCACCGGAATTAAAAGAAGATTGTATTGGTTAAGATCCTCACCTACATAAGCTCCAGTTAAATGACATTGATTTCTGGCTTGATCATAACCAAGTGGCTCCTTAGGTATATAACAATTGTTTGCTTTCATAAAATAGTTTATATAAACCACATTTGCTGCGGCAACAATGCGTACAGATCTTACTTAATCCAAAAGACTATTTATGAAAGACTACGCAGTCAGCACCGCGATACAAAGTTATGGGATTGCGTACGGCGTCACCGGTACATTCCAAGCGGTACGACTATCTGCAGGAAACTGCTCTTGATATTCTCTCATAAAATAAGCTTAAGATTTTATGTCTTAATACTTGGCGTGTCAAAAAAGGCATAAATTAAAAAAAGCACACTTGTTTGGTGACTCAGCGCTTCAAACGCTAGAATAATGCCTTTGCTTGCCATCAAAATACTTGTAGTGTTAATGCAATCTAGACCATGCACGAGCAAGTCTTCTCGTTTAATAACATGAAGACATTTCCTGAAGTAAAGTATTTTGACCTTATGCCTGGTGTACTGTCCTTTCATCATTCCACTAAAATTCTTTACGCAACAATTGCGGCCGTCTGTGGTCTTGTGATCAATTTATAGCATGTTCAAATTTTATTTCGCAGCTCAAGTGCCATCGTCCACACCAAAGACATTCACCGAAATAATACGTTACTGCTCAAACTTTGGAACGTCACCGATCTGAACAGGAAAACTGACGCCTGTAAAATTTAACTGATTTTGGTATGCAGCGTAATTGTGTCTTATTTGGCGCAGGAATAATGTGGACAACACTGCCCACATGAGAAACCTGACGTTTTTTGACGTAGACACAACCTTTGCCGCTTCTAATTCAGGTTGGCAGTTCTAAAAAAGACCGTCAGTGAAGGTGAGTTATAGTTTGAAATATTTTGTGTAACTTAAGGTAAAGGTAACACGATGTCCTTTAAGTAGTAACAGGATAAAGTACGAGGATATGACCAAAGGAGTGTGGTGGGGGTGGGGGAGTGGTTCCCACTGAACCGCCTGACCTTATTCGTAATCACATTTTTGCAGAGATCTTGAGTTATAACTGGTGGATCTACTTGGCAGCCAGATCTAGATATCCTGCGCCCCTGTGCCTCAACTATGTTGCAATTACGACTACTCCAAAAATAAAATGGAGACGATGGGGACACTCCCTTTTGGTTTAGCCCAACTTTACACTATTACTGAGATTCGTTTCATTAAGAAATAAAACAGAACTTATTTCCTACATAGTGGCAAGTAAGCAAAGTGAATAATGGTCTTCATAAAATGCAGACTACCGATTTGGAACCTGAAGCCAAAAATTTTAAAGAAATGATATCAGGACCCTGGTTTCTAATTCGCCAGCTCAGCCACTTAAGATCTTCACTGCTCAGATTTGCAAATCTTATTGCCTTGTCTTATTTCTTGCATGAACGGAACTGACCTGAGACGTAATTCGGTATTTTTATAAGTGTTTAGTCATCTTTAGTCGAATTATACCAATTTGGACATTACTTTTATCAAACGTTTGCAACCATAATCTGAAATACATGCATACAAGTTACTTAATAACTGATGTAGCCGAAACAAAGCTTATTCGTGTTTTAACCGGTCTAAATCCAAAGAATTAACATGCTACTGAATTGTGTGCATATCGTCCAAATGCAATATAAATTGTACATCTAAGACTTCATTGAGTTGTTTCCTAACGGATAATGGAAATGGGGGTGATGAGATCTGTATTAGTGTTAAGAATGGCTGATGTTTGCAGAATTCCTTGTCAGGATGAGCAATTTATACTAAATCGGGTGATACAGAGGTAGGTATAATAGGTGAAATATCGGTGTAATAGCTAATGGAAATGGTATGGAGCAGTTGATGTTTCATCGGATATGGAGACATCAATGCACGACAAAATCGAAGCTGTGCTGCAACACCCTGGTTGTTAAATGGTGGATGGAAATAGCGATATAAAATGAGGCATTGGATGGAAAGTAGATGGAGGGAACCTTTTGTTTCTTTTCAGAACAATGTACACGTGTGAGCTAACGTAAATACGAGAGGCTGACACGATAAGGCACCTGCTTGTAACAGTCTGTTGTAACTGTTAATGGGATTAAACTGGTTTTACGTGAACAACTCTCGGTTTTTCCCATAACTTCATTTAATGTACTATCAAATGTGGTATGGAGTAGTTTTAACTGTAAATGTAGGAAATATTAGATTCCCATTATTGCTTTTAATGCAGTGTTAATTATCTCACTAAGCCAGAACCTTCATCTTTCAGGGTGTATATTTTACAGTGATAGACCAACTGAAATAAAACATATATACATTGTAACCATAAAATTTGACAACAGAGAAAATAAAACACTGGGATAATTCTTTGTTTTATGTGTATATATTTATATAAGCTACTGTTCATTAGAATGCATTAAATAGTTATCCTGTCTCAAAATACAAATTTACAAGTACATTGAAGAACATCAACAAAATGTTATATATATATATATATATATATATATATATATATATATATATATATATATATAGCCAAAAAGAATACACGAGCCAAAGTATTTTATGGCATTTGAAACTACTATTACATTAAAATAAAGCTTTCTGTAAACAAATGACTCAGTATTCAATTACAATGGTACTTCTATTAATTGATCGCAGATCCAAAATTGGTGTTGATAATATGGGGATAGTAGGACAGCCTTTGTACAGCAGAGGCAGATGTAAAAATGCATCGGGCACGCATGCATTTAAACCGTATCGAGTCCATCGCCAATAAAATTATAATGACAAAATAGACATTTGTAAAAATTTTAAAAAAGAGCCAGCCGCTAAAGTGTCCTTTTAAGTTCTGGATAAGCTAGATACTCTTTCTAAATACTTAAATGAGAGAGTGAGAGAGAGAGAGAGAGAGAGAGAGAGAGAGAGAGAGAGAGAGAGAGAGAGGCAGTTCATATTTCTTGGCTTTATCAATGTCACAGATATACACGATTTTCGCGAATGGTTTTGGTCACAATTTCTTATTTCTTACAATATTTATGTTCTTTACTGAATCTAATCTTGTTATGCTTTTTCAAAAACAATGAAGAAAACAATTCATTTTGCAACACAATTAAACAGCAATCACTCAATATATGTAAGTCCTCCATAAAAATGAGTAGGTTCGAAACAATTCGGTTAACAATAGTGTTTAGAGCAGAGGTTCGACATGCAGGTGATGCCTTACATGTCTATAGAATCTTTTACTTGAAAATCATCCGATATGAACAGGTTATTCATTCAGTGTTCAAATATCTTATGAGATTCAAGTAGCTCTAGATGAATATATACATAAATAGATGCAGAATAGATAGGCACATTCACATTAATAAATATTTAACAAAGATTTGGAACAGTGATAATGGCAGATTTGTTATTATCTGCATGACCCATGCTTTGTCCATGCTTTGTTCATATAAGAATATTGAACAATAAATACTGTTAACAATCACTAGCTTTTTACATGCGCAATATTATGGCATGATAGTAACATAAATTGTAGGAAATATACATTATTATATAACATAGATTTCTAATAACATTAAGAATAACTTACTTTTTCTTCTTTAATGATTTTATTTTGAAATGCATTTTATTTAATCTTATCTTTGCATATCAAAACTTTTGAATACAGTTACTGTACTTCTGCACTGTCAAAATGGCTTTGATGAGAAAGTTAACCCGTGCCTGATCCTATTTTATTCTAATACTGACATACAATAATAATGAATCATAACGATCCCCAAAAACAAAGAATAAAATGAAATAAAAAGAATCGTAAACCATTAATTCCCTAGCTGTTGAAGTGGTATTCATAGTGAAGCCATAGCTAAAAGAACAAAAGCCCACTGCACGAACCCACTTTCGAGACAGCACTAGAGCAAGTTGACGTGTTTACAAAAGGATGTG
>JAECUM010026933.1:0-19053 GCA_016617855.1 Megalonaias nervosa | reverse complement strand
TGTGTGTGTGTGTGTGTGTGTGTGCGACACACAAACACCAAGTGTCCTACAACTTTATGTTTACACACCCAAGCCCAGCTACCGTATATACTTGCTTATAAGTTGAGTCAACTGCAAACAGTGAAGCTTCTGGTCTTCCATAGCATAATTTGACTGCAGATTATGATTTATGTCGCTTGTTCTACTGATCACTATTAACAAACTGCGCAGACCCATTATGCGATGGCAGATCTGGGTCTGCGCAGTTTGCAGTTGGGTTTATTTTAATGTTATGTTTTGCTAACTAACACAAAACATGGTTTTGTCTAACTACTTTAATGGTTAGATTACAACTGAATTAAACAGTGAAAACACTCACACTAATGTTATCATAAGGCATATAGGGTTACAACTGAGTGAGAGCCTGGAGCTGACCTTAGATGACCTGTAACTGTCAGACCATTTGTAGCAACAGAATGTTAATACCGTATATTACCACAACCCTTCCCCCCCCAAAAAAAAATGAGTTTTGTGCTTTTCTTTTAAATTCACATATTCATTTCTCCTTTCTTTTTAATAAACTTGTAAACATATTCAAACTTGACAAAGTTCTATTTTGCACATGAATATATATTTCAAATAGTTTCTGGTGAGTTGTAAAAGTTCTAATTGTAGTTAAAATCAAGTTCTTGTCCTATGACATTCACAATCATTCTTACACTCGTGAAAACAAATACATGGTGATATATTGGCACTGCGACTAAAATCTATAGTCTTAATATTTTGTTCTTCAGTCCAGTTGTTATCACTGCATATAAACTGATGTGATATAACAGATATATTATCATGCTCTTAAACACTTCTCGTTTCTAATTTTCACAGGGCACAATTTTTGTAATTGAGAAAAATTATCGAGTTCACATAACAAAATCTCTGTATCTTGCAGGCTTTCTTATTAGACATCCACTCCTTGTTCGAATCTCTCCTGTCTGGTTTGGCTCATTGATGACTAATGTCTTGTCATTCAGTTCAGTGACCTCTTTGTTAGTATCTTCGTATGTATCATATATCTCTGGTAATGTCTCTTTTGTTTGTAACAGATGTCTTAGGTTTCTCCTGTATATTTGACATGATCATGTGCACATAGCACTCAGTTTCACTATCCATGTTAATCTCAGATGTGTTCGTCTGTCTGTATACTCTCGACAATGTATCTGCTACAATTAACTCTCTTCCTGGACAATACGTTAAGTCAAAACTGTACTTCTGCAGTCTTAAAAGCATTCTCTGAAGTCTAGACGGTGCGGCAGATAAAGGTTTCTTGAGGATTGATTCCAGAGTTTTATGATCCGATTCAACTTGTACTTGACGACCATAAGTATATTGATTAAATCTTTCAAGGGCAAATAACACAGCAAGCAGTTCTTTTTTGATCTGTGCATACCATGTTTCTGCATCTGTCAGAGACCTTGATGCAAATGCTATGGGTTTGCCTGACTGCATTAACACTGCTCCAAGTCCTGATTTTGATGCATCACAGCTAACAACGACAGGCTTCTTAACATCGAAGTATTTCAACACAGGTTCTTTGCTTAGAATCTGTTTGATCTCTTCAAATGCATGTTTCTGTGCAGTTTCCCAAACAAATTCATTGTCACTTTTCAAAAGTGCTCTGATTGGCTTTGTCACTGTAGACATATTTGGGATAAATTTCGCTAAGTAGTTGACTGTACCAAGTAATCTTTCAATTCCTTTCTTGTCCGTCGGAGCGGGCATTTCTGTGATTGCTAGTACTTTTCCTGGGTCAGGTTTAATACCTGATGATGTCAACATGTGTCCCACGCAGCACACTTCTGTTAGTCCAAATTGTCATTTTTCCAGATTCAGTGTCAGATTTATTTCCTGGCATCTCTTTAAAACATTTTTCAGTTTTCCATCATGATCTTCCTTTGAAGTTCCCCAAACAATTGTGTCATCTATATCAGTCTCCACCCCAGGCAGGTCCTCAAAACACTGTGCCATGCGTTTCTGGAACACTTCTTGAGCAGATTTAATACCAAAAGGCATTCTTAGGTAACAATATCTACCAAACGGGCTGTTAAATGTTGTCAATAACTGGCTTTCCTCATCCAGGGGTATTTGCCAGTAACCGTGATTGGCATCGACTTTGGAGAAATTAGCTCCAGCCATCCTTGTGGTTATATCTTCAACTGTAGGAAGCTGATAATGCTCACGCTTGATAGTTTGATTCATATTTCTCGGATCTAGACAAAATTGGTAGTTTTCTCGAATTAGGTTTTTCAACAACTACTAATGAACTGACCCATTATGTAAGTTCATCTACTTTCCGTATTACATTTTTCCATTCCATCTCTTCCAAAGTTGATTTAAGTGGTTCTTGTAAAGCTGTAGGAACCTTCCTTGGGGGATTGATAACAGGTTTCACACTTTTGTCAATTCCGATATGATATTTTTGTTTCAGGCATCCTAGACCTTTGAATACACTGGGAAATTCTTTCACGATATGATTGCCCTTATTCCTGTGAGCATTGCAAACAACTTGTATTAAGTATAAATCTTGAGACGCTTTGAACCCAAGAATAGGCGGTTTGTTTGTTTTTGTGATGTAAAAATCAAGTTCTTGATTCATGCAGTTTAATTTGCATTTGCCTATGACAATTAGCTTGTCACCAGAGTAGCTTGTGAGACAAGTCTTGGTTGGTTTTACTTCAACGTTGTCAATGTTCATTGTTTCAAAAATGTGATTTGGAATGATGTTGCGAGCCAATATCAATTTTAAATTTGACATCAGTACCACGAGAAGTGACATAACATTCTTTGCCACTTATTTCAGTGTTTGCCTTTGTCACTGTTCCTACAAAAGATCTTTCTTCCTCTTCACTTGAGTATTCTTGCATACCATCCAGCCATTTTTTCTTGCAGCATTTCAGAAACTGATGCTGTTTTCGACACCTATAGCACGTTTATCCATAGGCTGGACACCTAACTTTTGCATGTAATTTGCCACATTTACCACAGTTGAATAATCTGGAGTCTAATTTCATATATAAAATTTCCGCTTTCTTTGGTTGTGCCAGTTTCTTTTCTTTTTGCTTCATTTTCACACCATGAACTTCTGATGCAGCTGCTTCATTTTGCATACTTTGAATCTGCTTTTTGGATTTTTCATCTGCTCTGCAGATAGCCAGTGCTTTTTGTAATATCAGCTGATCTTCTCGTAGAAGTCTTTCTTTTACTTTATCAGAATTAGTCCCACAGACAATTCTATCTCTAATCATTTCATCCTGTAGATTTTCAAATTTGCAGTTCTTTGCAATTAATTTAAGTTCAGTTACATATTGGTCAACGGTTTCATTCTTTTGTTGGATTCTTGTATTGAATCTGTGCCTTTCTACTGTAATGTTCTGCTTCGGGCTGCAATAATCCTCAAACTTTTTGATCAGTGGACCAGTTTCTTCAGCTTCATTGGCCTCAAATGTAAATGTGTTGTAAATGTCTCTACAATCCTGACCAATAATATATAGGAAAGCACTGAATTTTTCTGTCTTCTTTACCTGCAAGCACAACATCTAAATAAAACTGCATGGACTGCTTCCACCTCCTCCACGTTTCTGCTAGATGGTGGGAATTAAAGTCCATTTCAGGTGGCTCATTGAGTTTTTCCATGATGTCTCAATTAACACATAAACTTGTGTATCCAAATTTCAGTATTCTTATGGAGATATACTTCTTAATGGTATAAATCCAGCATATTCTAAAATTTTCACTTCTAACACCATGTTATGTTTTGCCAAATAACACAAAACATGGTTTGGTCTAACTACTTTAATGACTTGATTACAACTGACTTAAACAGCGAAAACACATGCACACTAGTTTCTCACGCTAATGTAATCATAAGGCATATAGGGTTACAACTGAGTGAGAGCCTGGAGCTGACCTTAGATGACCTGTAACTGTCAGACCATTTGTAGCAACAGAATCTTAATATGTATATTACCACACTTATAAGCGAGTATTGACAGTACCTAGCAAATTCCCTGTTCTACTCTGCTGTTGTTATAGTAATGGTTAGAGATAAGTGTTTTCAATTAATTTCACATTTGTGCCTTATTCAAAGGTGTGAACTGATCCAGGCTAGCCCTGGTAAGATAAACAACAGAAGCCTGCCTTGACAGTATCTGGTATCAAATATCCAGAATGCCGTGATTAATGTCCTAGTCAACTGTTACTAGTAACAGTGATTCATAGAACCTTATTTGCACTAAGAGTGAAATTATGCTATATATATATATATATATATATATATATATATATATATATATATATATATATATATGGGAATCTGATACTATAAAGATAATTAATATTCCTCGAATTTATTTCATTAATGTCAAAATACTTTATGCAAATGTATGACAGGCAATTAATGAAGTTTTATTTCAAGGACCAAAATGATGAGAAATTAAACTAGAAATTTACTATTTGTACTTATCTTTTCACATTGAACGTATGTACTCCATAATTTTGTCAGTACTAGTTTATAGTTAGATGTATTCATTACTTATTCACCATTTGACGTTTCCTATTAATTCATGAAAAATGAACTCATTTTATTGTCTTTTTAGAAATCAGAGACAACAAAGTCAGTGTATTATATACCTCACCAGAATCAGCCATTCCACAGAAGTGGATGACAATCCTAAAAGAACAGTTTAAGGACAACATCTGCATTCTGGTGTTTGATGATGCCCGTTGTATTTCATCTTGGTATGAAATATAGAATTCACAGACTAATGAAATAAACCAAGGGAGGGAACGATTTAATATGAATTTGAAGACGTTATCAGCTTTCAATATTGAACTGCAATTAGATAAATTCCAGTACCTTATTCATTCATATCACATTCGCAAATCACTAATTTATCCACACTGCCAAAATGTCCCTTCTCTCTCCAAGTGTTTAAAAAACATGCTGTAAATGTTATCATAGTGTGATAATGATAAAGAGTAACTAGATAACTAGAGCCACATAACTCTATGCAGAGTTTCAAGACTTAGCATAGTCTGTAAATCTGAGGAATAGGTTTTTGTTTCATGATGTTAGGGCTAAAGTATTAGGTTGTGAAGAATAGTTTGGACGTGTGTGTGTGTGTATTAAATAAAACAAAGCAATAATTATAATTTCCTATAGAACACTGTTTTATTTCTTACGGTGAGATTAATATTTCCTATATATTGATGGAACAACCATCAAGTGATAGAATTGACCCTGCCACAGTGTAAAAAAGAAGGGAAACTTATTGTGAGGGCAGAAATATTAAAGATATACATTGTAGCACATATCATTACAATATTCCATAGCTTTTTCATTAGAAGGCTTGAGTCATGAAGGTAACATATAAGCATATCTTATAATAATTGGCCAGAAGTTCCTCTAAAATGTCAGACATCAGTAATAACTAATTTATTGACCTGGCTACAAGCAATATGTATTTCATTAGGTTCTGATAAATTCTATATTTCAATTTACTAATACCTATCATTTTAGATAGTTTATCTTTGAATGAATTGGAGAATCTGAGAAACAATTAGAACGTATGCGTCAAAAAGTTTATGTTCTCTCTCTCTCTCTCTCTCTCTCTCTCTCTCTCTCTCGTTCTTTATATACTATTGAGAATTCAGTTATGTATGTAAGAAAATGATTAACAGTGAAAATATTGTAAGTTATTATATGTAGGATTGATTTTAGAGAAGTCAGTGATGACCACCTGTTTTACAATTTGTTCTGATTGTAGGGGCCTCGATTTTAAACCAGGCTACAGGCAGGTGTCAGTTGTACAGAGTCTGTTTGATGTTCCCAATCTTGTTCTGACAGCTACTGCGACCAACGAGATACAAAGAGACATTTATGATGCTCCTGGGTTTCATAGCGAAACAACACATGTGGTGTTAGACTTACCCGACAGGTTTGAAAACTTCATAAAATTTCAGTCACAACACTATTTCAGTTTCCTCCGTATAGGAACTGAAACAGGTATAGAACTGAGACAAAAACATTTGCCACCTGTATAGCAGATTTGTGTCTGTGTATGTGTCCTTTGGAGTTTTAACATAGCTTTAATAATCTTAGTCATATCACTAAGATTTTTGCAGTGTGGCAGTTTATAGTGATGTCTAGCACTGGGGCATGATGCCACAGATATATAGCATCATATCCTGCCCAGTAACATTTTCCTGACACCAGGCGAACCAGTCCTAAAAAACTAACCTCTTAATGCTGAGCGTCAAGCGACGCAGCTATTAGTACCATTCTTATAAGTCTTTGGTATGACTCGACAGGGGTTTTAACCCACGACCTCCCACATCCGAGGAGGAGGCTTTAACCACTAGGCCACCGGAGTGGTCAGCAGATTTATGCAAATGAAGTCTTTGCAAATTTGGTCAGAAAGAAGTTGATTTACTACTTTGATGACATTCTTGTCACAGGTTTTTTTTTTTTTTAAACCATAATTCATATTCATAGAGAAATGTTCAAAATGTTTGAATTTTTAGCCATTCGTTTGGATAGGGCTAGCAGAAATTGACTTGATGTCATGTTATTTGATAACCATTATGCTTTGTGCATAGAGCTCTCAAACACTTGACATATATCAGCAATGTGCTGAAGGGTTTAAATGATAAGGCAAGTGTAAAATCGCACAGCAACAACCCAATATTTTTAAATTGTTACTATATGCATGTCGTATCCATAATGAATTTTTAATTTAGAAGGGTAGAAATATTGACACAAATGTGCACACATACATTTAATTGTTTAAAGCCTAGTCAGTTTCACTCCATGTGATTATGCTGAAGCTGGATACAACTATGAGTCATATAAACAATTGTATAAATGGTAGTAAGTAGGCACCTACATAAAAAACTTTGAATCCAATCAGTGATAAAGATTTGTGTCGTAACTTTCATACAAATAAAGAAGAATCCCAACATTGAATGGAAAAACTATACACATAACCAGCAGTCATGGTTAAATGATTCCTTATTAATATGGACAGACTGCATACTTATGTATAATTAAACCGCATACAGTTAGCAACATCCGAATAAATCATTACAAAACATTAACATGTCATCAAGTAAATGGAGACGATTATTTTATTAAAAAAAAGTCGGTTATTCTACTCGACGACATCGGGTGAAATGGGGAGGGGGAACGCGCCGAACGATTTTGGGTAGAAAGACTTGAATAAAACAATTTTATGTTGAAAAGACTCAAATAAACAACATCGTAATCGATAAGGAGGTTATTCAGCAGCAGAGGGAAAATGGAGCAAATGGAAAGAGAATTATATATGTACCAATATTTAAATGACGTTTTTGAACGGTTTTGCAATGTGCATGACAACAACACCCTCTCGCATATCACGCTTACGCCAAGAATAAGAACTATTAATGTATATTCAGTTGAAATAAGTCTATTATTATAACAAGAAGAACCTTTTAATAATTAATGTTCCTTTTAAACGAAGATATTAAATGCTATGAAGAATGTAGCTTTCCTACTGCGTACATTACATATACTTCTCACAGAAAATTTATTCCCCCTCTGGAAAGGCCACCCGTCTTATAAGGCCACTTTCCCGGTGCAGAAGGGGTGGCCGTATAAGAGGGGGACTACTGTATTTAGTTATCAATATATGCTAAAATTTACACTTTTAAAGATCTTGTCTTCGTATATATTGAATCATTATATGTGAATTCATAATCTAACTGTAACTAAATAAGAACAGTTTTACTTAAGTTTACAATTTATTGTTGATCATTGAAAAATTGTTACTATGAATATGTGAATGTTATAGGATACGAAATTTTGGCACTTAAAGAGTAAGGTAAACAATGTTGGATTTAAGGTTGTATCTATTATTCTTGATATATTATTGAGATATTGAACAGACGAAAGCTGAATGAATATAATTAGTCTATTCTGTGTCTGGTTCTACCAGTGTAGTATAGGACATATTATTGTTTTCAATTGTAGTATATTATCTTTGATTTAACTATATAAATCTTATCATGTCAGTAATTACATTTTGAGAATATTTCTTTTTTCAGACTAAACATCTTTATAGATTTGAAGGAGTGTACTGAGAGGTATGAAACCGAGCTTAAATGGTTACTTGATCTGCTATTTAAATGTGACAGTAGAAAGAAGATTATTGTTTACATCCGGTCAATAAATATGTGCTACCAACTATGTTTGTAGTTGGTGACAAGCCTGATGGAGAAGTGTTTTGTTGGAGAAGAAGCAGGTCCCAGCATAAGGAGGATAGAGATGTTTCATGCAAGTACAGATAAGGAGAGTATTTAACGAATCATATGTCAGTTTGTGAAAGAAGATGGCAATACTGAAGTTCCCGTTTACACAGTGGCATTTGGAATGGTTGTTAATATTCCAAATGTTGATATTGTTATACATTGGGGTTTACCGTCTTCATGCCTTAGTTACTGGCAAGAGGTGGGGAGATGTGCTCACGATGGCAGAAGGGGCTATGCAGTCTAATATGCATTTAAAAGAAGCCAGTCAAGGTGTAAAGATGATAGTCTAAAGGAACTTGTTCAGCTAATTAAATGTCTTACATGTTCTGTGCTTTCTAGCTTACTATTGGATGGAATGGACACTGAAGGCCTGAAAATGTCGGAGATAACTGGGGAATATTCTTGTGTGTGTGATGGAGTCTGTTTATGTAACAAATGCATGCGTTGCATTGTTTGTCAAAAATCATGTTCTTGCAAATCTAAATCAGAGAACCAATGGTGTCTTTCTTGAGTTAAACAAACTTTATGTTGGAGAAACATGAAAAAAATCTGTACCTATGATTTACGAGAAATATACTCTTTGGTACAATCTGCCTTTTACATGCCTCACGTGGTATGCAACTTTATTATAAGAATTGAAAATAAACATTATTATATTCCAATGGTATCTTTAATCTTGTAAATACATACCTGTTATGTCCCAAGCAGGTGTATAGGTACTTTAGTATGACCATTTTCGTTTACTAAATGTTGTCTTTTTAGTTGATTCAAACCATTGCCAGTTACAAAAGATACAAAACTTTATAAATATTATTCTGATGAAAAGAAAAATAACCGAACCCTGTAACTCAAGTTTGGAAAATTATATACCTTTCTCTGTCTGTGCTAGACAAGTTCCATAAATTGCACTGTCTACTCCCTCTTTGGTGTAAAACTTGCATCTACCTGTATGATTTTTACTGAGAATTTCACCTCAAATGTTCAGACAGATTTACCTGTTTGTGATTGATAAATCTACATCTCTTATATGATAAAAACGGCCAATGAGCCACTTTCTACACTTTTGAAAATGGGTGGGGGGCATCATTAAAAGCTATCATCTAAAACACATGTAAAATGTATGAACTTGATAATGTGATAATTATTTGGCATATGCTTCTCATAAGGATAATGTAAAATACCATTTTTAATATGGACATTGTGTTTCAACATATAAGCAGAAGGCACACAATGAAGTCAATGAAGCAGCATGCCAAATATAGTTGGAATATGCTCAATTATGTAAATGTATTTCGAGTCAATATTTCACACAGACAATTGAATGCTTATCTGTACCAAATGAAAAATCATTAACTGAATTATGTTATCTTCAGAATGAAACATTTTGAGACTAAAATAATAACTATTATATCTATGCATATCTCAAACTTTTTTGGCAGATATCTAAGTCAGTTTTCAAATTTATAGCATAACATAATGTTCTCAATTTTGTGTTAAAAGTATGCTACTTCATTACAATACAAACATGTAATAGTATTATGCATTAAAAATGTGGCACTTTTTATAAAGGAAACCAATAGCACCAAATGCATCATGTTGTAAATGCACCTTTCGCCCTCTGAACCAATGAGTAAGTGTTTCGCACAACCTTTGAAAATGTAATTAGGAATTGCACTGTTATAAAGTAAAGCTACTACCTATCAGTACAGTATTCTCTTCAGGTTATAACAGGGTTTTTCAGTATATTTAACTTTTATCATAATTTCTGCAATATGCTAAATAAATTTGCAAACTGCACAAACAAGTCATATCTGGATAAGTTTTAATTCTATTTTGCAGTGGAAGTTGACTCATTCTCAGAGTCAGGTCATAGTCACAAATGTGCAGTCTTCTTGATTTCTTCCAATTAATTCCTTTACATTTGTACTAATTTTTCCCTTCACTTTGACAAATGTTGTCCGTGTTTCTCAAGTCTTGATTTGAAAGCTTTTGGAATTAGTCTTGGATACAAATGCATATTCACATCAGGAAATGATATGTAACTTCTACCAGGGTGCGAAGTAAACAAGTCTTCATTCTGAAGCAATGAGACAAACTCCTTTATGTCCTTCTCTCTGTCAACACTCACTGACTTGTGGACATATCTTCCTGATAAATCAGACACCTGCTTATCATAGACACTTCTCAAAATCTTTCCAACTCCTACCATTTGACTGTGCCTTGCTATAGTTGCACTTGTGAGGTGGCCGACAGCATCCTTCACACTTTCTGCACAAATGCAATCAAAACTATACTAATACTTTCATAGGTATTGGATAACATAAATAATAGTATAGTTTTGATTCAGATTCTGATTATAATATTTATTCTGATTCTGATTCAGATTCTGATTCTGATTCAAATTCAGATTAAGATTTATTTTTTTCATTTTTTCCATTAATTCAGAATATTTACTATATCGATTACATCATCGATAATCTTACTACGAAGTTTGTTTAGACGATAATAACACACCATCAATTGTTATGCATGGGTTAGTTTTTTAATCTCTGCAATTATTCCGTCCATTATATTTATTCGTGTAATTTAATTTGGGAAGAGATCAGTCACGAACGCGAAGATCTCACATACAAACTTATTGCCAGAACTTCCTGACGTAGGTCAAACAAGTGTCCGGCCTGGTCAGTAAGTCTAAAATGTATCCGTGGTAACAGCGGATTATGACATTGCAGATAAACCGGATTAACTGGCACTGACACAATTAAAAAACCCAGGAGGTACTTCGGGGGTAAATGAATATAAAATATATCCCTGTTGTGCTTGTTTGGATTTTTCAGTATCTACTTGATAACTTCCATCGATGGCGTCACACACCAGATTAACTGCAGTCGTTGATGTGATATTTACAACACCTGGTGATACATGCCGACCACTGCCGTGGGGATCATTGTCATGTCAGAGAATATTCGCCGGAGGGGATATTTGTCTCCATGAATCGATAATTTTTGGAAAATGTTCATCCATGATGTCGTTGACGGTTTTTCTCAACACGTCAGTGTTAAATTCTGGTATTACAAATGTTGGTAATTGTTTTTAGGTTATTTTAAAATGATCGAGAAATAATTGTTTAATATTTACTCGTCCAATTATGTATTCATGTGGAGGATTAAAACTTTGGGTAATCAATGTTTCGACGATGAGTTTATTTAAATATTCAAGGTCTGATGCAACTTGGTTTGGATGTTGTATAGTTTCAATGATCTGTTGTTTTACATCATCGTTGTAATATTGTATTATACTCGAAAACAGATTTTGCAGATCATCACTTTTTCGTTTATGTTCGAATTTAACTCGATCGGAAAAAGATTTATAAATATCATCGTTGAAGACCCAATTTTTAGCACTGTCAAGAATAAAAATATTGATAAATAATTCAGAAAATTCACCCGTAGGCGCGATAAAAGTTGGTATTTCCTCCTCTCGAACCCATAAATATCGTCTTCGATATTCTGGATATTTTAAAAATATTCTTTTGTTTGTGACGAAATCGTATTTAATCGGTTCTGGAGGTCCCTGATAAACCGGTGCTACTTCTGGCCATCCTAATACGGTTTTGATCGATGATTGATATATATCTACGGCGTAATCCGGTGTTGATATTTCTATCGCGGCTGATAATGTTGGTTCATGAACTGTAATAGCGATTTTAGATTCTCGTCCTGTTATAGATTTAATCCTGCGTTGAAATTCATCATTGATCTGTTCTATTTGATAACTACCAGTAGGAATACCAACAACTTGTCAATCTGGGGTTCCATCAGGGTTATTTTTATAAGAAAAAAACTAATGAGTTATTTGCGGGTAACCCACCAAATGATTTTGATCTGATATTTGGCCAGCTGTGATATACGCACAATTGTGCTAATGCTGTTTCGCTGGCTGGAATTGCCGTTGGAAAGATAATGTCGAATTCAGGATTAGTTGATATCATCGTAGTTGTTGGTGGTGTTGTATTAGGGACGATTCGTTGGAGGAGTTCTTGTGGCGTAGTCATTATTATTATTTACTTGATTTTAAATCGGAATTTAAATTAAATTGACTTTGTCGCTGTTTCCGACAGCGGTTGATTTCCAGTTACCATACCTCCGGCGTCGTGGTAAATCTTAATCATTTCTGCGAATTCTTGATCTGATATTGCTCCATCGCTGAGACTTGATGATATCAGCGATGATAATTTAGCATACCTGTGTGTTGCCGCTGATAGCAATATTTGATGTTCATGTAATTTATCAGCCTCACACATAGATATCTTTTCTGCAATTATATTAAGAATACCAGCAATACTGGTTATAACTGCAACAGCAATTCCTATTATTGGTTCTATTATACATGACGCTGACAATGATCCGATTATAGTTGTTGTTCCAGCGACGACCGCAGATGCAGAATAAACAATTATATCAGTGACGATGATATGTCTACGGTATTTTTTTATTTTACTGTATATTCGTCAATGATGTTTTTCAGTCGGGTCTGTAATAAACAAACTTTCTCGTATCTGTATTTGTTTACGATGCTCAGATCTGACGTTGGTGAAATCGTATACTTGTAACTAATTAATCAATTGAGGTATTTCAGCGACAAATTCCAGACACCACTAGTAAGACGCCGCGGTGAATTTTTTTATGAGATGGTTCCAGTATAAACGTTTCTTCGACTACTTGATTTAACACAATAGACACGGTTCCAGAAAAATTATCGGTTAAATGACGCCATGGAAATGTGGTAAATATCCTAAAAATTTTGCAGAGCTGAACACAGACAACCTATACACACCAGTGACTTCCGCGGTATGTTTGTTAGTGTTATTTTGCTGTAACCATGTTGATTATCCCGATGATACTGTGTATACGATTTTGTTAATATGTTTGTGAGGAATTTTATTCAGATTAGTTTTTGAACGATATCAGGAATTCCACTGACAATATCGTTGAGTTTTTGTGTTAATCTCAGAGAGTTTTATGTTAGCATCTACTGGACTTCCAAAGAAATCATCTGCGATTTTATTCAGTTTTTGAAAATTTCTACGTGTATTTAAAAACATATTTACGTGAATGTCATAATCGGCTCGTAGCGTGGTTAATTGGTCATCGATTATAGTATCTTTATCATCCACATATTTCTTCATTGCAGCATCTTCATCATTTGCATGTTCTCTTAAAACAACGATTTTATTTCCATTCATGTTGAGCTCACCTGTCATTGTATAACCGGTGGATCGTAAACGATTAGCAACACTTTTTGCAATTTCATTTCTGATAGTTGCGATTGATACATTTGAGTCTCTGATTCTACCGCCGTCAGTAAATACTGGAATATTATCCGTGGTTGCACCGAGAACTCTACGAATTATGTCAATCCACTTAATATTACTCGTCTGTAAAAAACTACATTTATCCTGAAAAACGACAACTTCATCTCTGTCAACGCCTGATAAATCGATAATCTCGGCGAGTTCATCTTTTGTAGCGAATTTTGACAAATCGATATCTTCTTTCTTCTTGTCTTTGATAGAGGATCTTCCATAAATATCGACCATTATACGATTAGTGGTTATTTAAAATAGAACTCGTGTACACATTTCAACTTTATGAGGTGCATCGGAAGATTTTGAAATAGCATCGAGTACAGCAAGTGATTCACGGCCGCATATTGGTGGGTCAGTTATTGTCTGTGTTGGTAATGTTGAATACCATACGGGAGTTTGCACTCCGCTAATATATTTTAAAAATTCCTTCGGTGGTACCAACCCATACGAATCGAAATAAACAATTCCACGTGGATCAATCGCATATGCAACCCAATGAGTACCTGGACCAGAACTTCCATCGAGACTAATGATACTGGTCTCAACACGATTTGGTTGTTTTGGTAATTGATCACGTATATAAACGCCTCTGAAGTTTTTGATATTTAATGACGCAGCAGCATCAAGTAAATCAAAACTGGACATGGGAATGAGACGCTTTGCATCTAACGAAGTGTGCCTGGAAGTCTTAGACCTTTTCCGTACCAAGAACGAGGAGTTCCTGGCAGTCTTAGACCTTTCCCTTTTTTTGTGGAAGTTTTTATTCCTTTTCTTTTGCTTTCTTCAATGCCATCCCAGCGGCAGTTCCAACAGCACCAAGTGCAGCTGCTTTTGCAACAGCTGGAGCTGCAACGGCAATCAACGCTGGTATAGCTGCGAGAAGTGGAAATATACCATCCGTCTTGGCATTGTCGCTAAAGGCACCCGCAGACAGATCGAGTCGTACGCAGGTCTTTGATCGTTTCGCGTCATTGAAATGCCTGAGTTGACGTTCAGTCAGTCATAGTTTATTTGGACCACCTGAGATCTGTCCTCGTTTCAGTAATATTTTCATTCCTGAATTCTTTTTCGATACTGATTGTAGCTTTTTAATCTGGCCAGGAGTCAGAGTAACATTAAGGTGATGATATGACATTATAATATCATGAGCTATTTAATTACATGTTTTCGACTGGGGCATCAATGACTCTCATTCGTCCACCAACACCTTCAAGCAACATTGTTTTATTGCTGAGTATAACGGCGATTACTCTGTAATCAGCAACAGCCACTCCTCTTCTTACACGAGCTCGAAAGTGTATATCAGCTACTGATTGTCTGAATAAATCCAAGTGTTCCAGTGAGAAATAAAATATCGGATACAGTGTTGTAAAATCCCGCTGAGATATTTGCAAACCAGTATCAACAGTTTGTTCACGTCCCATGAATATCATTAAAGGATGATATGCACGTGCAACATGATTGTTATCAAAATCCAGTAATATATCCTCAGCTGGTTCTTGATGTCCATTTATTCTCAAAAGAAACTTCAGTAACACCAAGTTTGTCAAATATCATTACACTACGTAACTGTGAGTTTACTCGTGCAACATCTTGGAAAGCAATAAATATCTTGTCGCGGTGCAGAGACACCTTGTTGTTATGCTATCTGCCATGTGAATAAACCATTAATGTTACTTTGAACACTATCTGTGGTCATTGTCAACCATGATAATGTTGATTTACCGCCGCTGTCCATAAAAGAAAGTAGCCGTTGTTCTTTGGCTAGTGATGGAGTCATTGTTGGCATCCACAAAGAAATTTTTGTCAGTGTTACTTTCCATTAAGTGCCGCGGTTGTTACTGGATCAACTCCTTCAGCGTGCCATATTCCATCATCGTCGTTAGGTTTTCTCACAAGGACAACTGTATGTTTTGCCCCGAAAATGACCTTCCAAAGATATGTGATAGTGGAATCATTCATGAAAATTCTTCATTGTCGTTCAACATTAATCGAAGTGATGCGAATCCAAAGTTGAAATTTTCATTCATTGATACAACTTTGTTCCCAGCTGCATTTAATGTTAAGTTTCTGTTTTCTGGATGATCAGTTCTATCCTTTGCAAACATTATTGAATGACCAGCTGATCTCGAATAATCATCGCTGTATCTTGCAAGACCAAGTATCGTTGTGGCAACGTCGATATCGTTATGACAAATCACAATTTCACTACCATTAATCATGTATGTGGCACTTTTAAATAACGCCATAAAACCATTATTAACAAAACCAACTCGATCTACAATTCCGTAATCTGTATTATCTAATTCAAAAATCTACCTTCGATCTCAATAAATGCCTCAGCAGATAAGAAATATCTGCTTGCATCCTGAATTTGTAATTCGATTCTTCCACGTTCGTCAGGTACACGTGCGTCATAAGAATAATACTGATAATCACGTACCGATTCATCTTTGAGAACTGGTGCGTCCATGTCGAATGCGGGATCAGATATACGTTTGAACAGCTTTATTATATTTGTTATCGTCTAACACGACGACCGCTTCCTGCAATCAGACTAGCAGCTATATTTTTTCTCTTTCTTTTCCTGAGAGGGGTACACCAGCCACTGCTAGTTCTTGATTCGCAGGCTGATTTATTATTTTACTAACATTTGCAGGCATAGCCAACTCCGCTAGTTTTTTATTCGCAGCCTGATTTATTATCTTACTAACATTTGCAGGCATAACTTCAGTGCTGGCTAATTTTACTGGCTGAGGTTTTCGTCGTACTAATCGTGCTAGACTATCCTTGATTGATGAGAATGCTTTACCGGCAACATCACCAACAGTACCGATAACGTTATCACGAACATCAATAGCTTTCATCCCCAGTTGCTTTGCAAATGGTATTGCTTTTGGGGCTATCCTTCTAAATAGACCCTGAACAACAGCACCGAATCCATCCCAGTAGTACGCTTTATATGTGGGTAATCGCGAATTTATCACCCTGACCATGGTCGGTCCACGGTGAGCATTATGTATGATCATCTTATTTTCGTGTCACTGATCTAATTGTATACCCTTAATCACTGTGGTAATCATCGGCGATTTCATCAATGAGGGATCGATAAACATTAATATCCATGATACCACCTGTAAATAATCTCTGACAAATAGCAGCTGCTTCATTAATGATTTCTGGGGAATTATTACCGGCTCGTTTTTCCGCCAATTTGAATTTCTAATCGTTCAACATCGGCAAGTACATTATTGGGACATGGAGTAATAAGACCACTTCCTTGAGTGACCCAATCGCTCAGACCACGTCCAGTTGTTTCTTTCTTACTTGGTGAATGTGATTCACTCTTTCGTCTAATTTCTTCATATTTCAGATCTTCTTTTTCTTTTTGTTTCCTTGCTCGTTCAACCTCTTTAAGTTTAGACTTCATACCTTCTTTTTTTTTTTAGTCTTACTCATTCAATATTCTCGCTTACTGCCTGGTTAAAAATTTCAATCATTAATATCTTCCACAGCTCTGATTTGCGGAATATCAACTGCGACGCGATATACATCCCTAATCCAATCGGCAGGTCTCATATTTTTTATATGTTCGGGTTTTACATAATAATCTCTATTATAATATCCAAACGCGGCAATATCAAGTACATGTAATTGGTTTCGATCTCTGATAGAGGCAATACCTTCAGGTGTGAATTTATCTATGATGTTATTTCTGGGTCTTGGCGGAGGTCGTGGATGATCTTCAGGTGGTGGTTGAGGAGGTTGAAGACGCCCAGCAATATCAACAGGCAATGTTTCAAGAGCTTTTTGTGTTGACTCAGTTGCTTTAACAATTTTTTTTGTTGGTTCGACAGTTGGTTTAAATAACCGTTCTGTACCCTCTGTAAATTCCACTTGAGACTCCTGACGCTCTTGTAGTTGCTGCTTGACAGAATCACGGACGGGGATATATTTCTTAATTGCCTCTAGTCGCTGTCGAGCTAGTTTATCTGTATGAGATTCCATTATTGATATAATAGTGATTTAATTACACTACACCGACACATCAGCAGGGAGGGTGACGACAAAGAACGAGTGAGCGCGCAAGTAAACAAAACACGCCATAAAAAAACAAAAACAGAACAATCAACAATAAAGTAACCGAAATAAGCTAACCTGATCGGAAACGTTTCGGGTCGGTTAGAAATTTCGGTGTTGACGTTATTGACGTTTGTATTTTCGTTTTTGTTGGAAACTTTAGTTTTCAGCGTAATCTCTAATTGAAAATTTTGTACGATCCACCCTCCCTGCTGCTTGTTTTGACACCCTGTAACGATGGCAACGGACACAAAACTGATGTCAGAAATAAATGTTAACCACTCATGTGTACAGTATACACCATACAAGGACATTTGGAGAGGGGGTAGAAAATGGTCCTTATCCAATATAGTGCTTTAATCTTGGTTTCTCAGGGTGCATGTTCTTGCCCAAGTGCATCTGAGAAACCAAAATTTTGAGCCAAAACTTGCATCCTGTGGAACACCAGAACTACACACTTTGCGATAGCTGTCACATGTTTTGTTTGCTAATAAATTCATAAACTTGAAACAGCTGTGGCATGCATAATTTTAAGTTAAATTCAATATAAAAGTTCAATATAATACTCAATTTATTGACGAAAAAATGAAATAAGCAAACTTTCAGGTCATTAATGCTTTGATTGGGAATCCATTCGGAAGAAGAATTTATAAACACTCACGCACGCATAGGCAAACACCCTCAGACATAACATCGTGCTGTTGAGCATCTCCTCTTTTTTTTAAAGGAGCACATACGCAAGAATAAATATAATTTATACCAGATTTTCTGCTGGCAATCAGTCTGTTAATTTATCAGATAATTTAAAATACTGCAGCAAATATGGATAACAATTTTGCCCGGCCCTGACAAGATTTCATTTTGCATGCGTGTCCACTCAAATGTTAAGACATATACAAAACACATGTACAAATAAAACTGAAAAATAAAAACAAATAAACAATATTTATACGACATTCAAAATGCAGTAGCTCAACAATGGAAAAGTACTAAAGACATGCTCCAAAATGACCATCACCGCCACATTTTTGTAGCTACGGTCATTCACATAGCCTCTCTCTCTCTCTCATCACGGATGCTCATAGTCACCTATCGATGGAAATATGTATGTTCATGATAATACCAATGCATGTATGGCATAGCTCTTCATTCATGTTTAGAGAGGTATACAGGACAATACAATCTCCTCGTAACAGCTACACTGGATAATGCGTTATGACCTAAAATTGATGCATAAATGTAACATGATACAGCTGTCATTGCCCATTAAGGTTTGTATAGCCATA